>LVTN01001251.1:7646-33108 GCA_001649415.1 Musa itinerans
ACTTTCTTGACAAAGAGAGAGAGGGGGGGGAGAGACTCACTTATTGTAATTGGAGAAGTCGAAGACATCACCTTCTTGAGAGAGAGAGAGAGAGAGAGAGGCAATGAGAGAGAGACTCACTTATTGTAATTGAAGGAGTCCAAAGCATCACCTTCTTAACACATAGAGAGAGAGGGGGGGAGAGGAGATTCACTTATTGTAATTGGAGGAGTCGAAGGTATCACCTTCTTGAGAGAGAGAGAGGGGAGAGAGATTTCAATTTGACGAGTCGAATACATCACTTTTTTGACACAGAAAAAGAGAGAAAGGGGGAGAGATTCACTTATTATAATTGGAGGAGTCGAAGATACCATCTTTTTTATACAAAAAGAGAGAGAGAGGAGGGGAGAGAGATCTACTTATTATAATTAGAGGAGTCGGAAGGCATCATCTTCTTGATAGAAAGAGAAAAAGAGGAGAATAGAGAGACTCATTTATTGTAATTAGAAAAGTCAAATATATCATTTTCTTAACACAAAGAAAAAGAAAGAGAGAGACTCACTTATTACAATTGGAGGAGTCGAAGGCATCACCAACTTGACAGATGCCTTTCCACCGTTCTGGGATGGGACCCATCCCTGCGTCACCGAAGCTTTGGGACTCCGGCCACACACCTGTCAAGCCAAGTAAAGCAAAGCAAAGCCTTTCCATTGAGAACTCGGCCCTCTCAGCTCTCCTACCGGAGAGACATGCAGATGTGCCGTCCAAGCCAACATGTACTATTCTGACTTGAATCCTAAAGTAAGCAATCATGGAAAGTTGCAGAGCATGCGGTTCCTCCTCTCTGACGAGAGAGTGAGACATCAAATCATTAATCGAGCGAACCTGAATCCACCACGCCCACGATGACCTCCTTCCCAAGCTTCGCTTTTGAGGTCATCCACTCCATCTCCCAACCTCGTAGTCCCTCTTCCTGCATGATGAACTCCCAAGACCTCGTGGTGTGTGGAGACCACCTCGCTTCATCTGGAAAGGCAGAAACCACCTCCTCCATCGCTGGTGACAAAAAGCCAAGGTTACATACAGGAAGAAGAAGAAGCTGGAGACACTGACTGAGGCAAAGCACTCACCGGATAGCTTCGCTGCTTCCTCTTCAGTAAGCAATGCAGCAAAGCCATTGATGCTGTGCTTGTAGCTGTACACCACAGAATTCAGCGCCTCTTCTTCGCTGCTCAATGTCGACGAGAGTCGAGACGAATCAGAGACTCGGGTAGTAGAAGGAAGAAGAAGAAGAAGAAGAAGAAAGGATGAGGTTGACTTCGAATCGGTGCACCTGTTCTTCACAGAGCGCAACAGGGAATGGTGGTCTTCTAGGATTTCCTGACCGGTTCTAAGTCCCTTGTGCTGTCCTAAGTACACAATATACACCTGCCCAGGAAATGGTACGAATACATTACCGTGCTTAAACTAAGCCAATCCAAGGAAGAAACCATCCTAATTACCCGGCGTTGCTCGCTGCAGGAAGCAGTGAAGCAAAAGATGAGGAAAAAGACAGGAAGAACAAGATAGGGAGAAGGCCCTCTCATCATTCTTCTTCTTCCTCACGTTCTTGGTCTCCCTTGGACGAGGCTGGTGCTCTATATATAGGAGGGAGAAGATGGGGACAGAGTGTGGAAAGCATCAACAACTCACGCTGAAACGAATCGGTATCTTCGACTGTTTTGGAAGGAGTAAATGGAGAAGGCCGTCAGCAGCGGTCGATCATTGGCTTTGAGATCAAACCTTTTGGTACAACCATCTGTATTACTATTACTTGATGCTGTGCTCATCATCCTTCATATTTGCTGGAGATAGATTGTACCGATCATGGAGTACGTGTGCCAGCAACTCGGTGATTAGCGTTATGGTATCAACAACGGACAAGGCTCCACTGTCTCTGCTGTTCCGTACCTCAGGAACACACTGCCGTAATTCTGCACAGGAACTGAAACCTATTGCAACGTTATTTAGCTGAGTCGCCTTAGAGAATCGATTTAGCTCGATCTCGATGGTGACTCCTCAAGTTGGCACAAGTCGTAGGGCGACGGGACGAATACTGATTTGACTACGGTTTGGGCATCTATTTCCTTGTCAGTTCTGGGAACTTGATTCCGTTTTGTGCGGGAAGCGTGAGTGGAGCAGCAGCGGAAGGTGAAGGTATCCTCTTTGCTCAAGTTGTTCCTTTCGAGTTTCTGAAAGCGTCCAAGAAGAAGCAGCTCTTGCAACTACCGAGAAGCAAACATAAAAAAGCCACCGCCATCTGCCGGGCGGAGCAGGGTGCGCATGCCCGTGATGGATACGACGTCCCATCCCGGCCTGAGATCCGACGCGGACATCCACTAGCTCTCCGTCTCTCCATCTTAGAAGAATTGAGTACTTGTGCCATACTAATTTGTACATGTTTTCTTTGTCTTATTGATTTGAACTGTTGGAGTCCACTTCTAGACTCCACCCAGCGTCAAATGGCAATCCATATCAAGGAGGAGCCTTGGTGGGTGAAGGTGAAGGTGAATGTGATCGAGAAGAATCTAAGGTCTGGCTTAGGTACCACTAAGTTGGAAAGATCAATTATTATTATATGCGGAAAAGGAGTCAATGACTCCCAGTGTTTCTCCTGTGCCTTGGCTCGAATAATCTTCCCAGCCGGTCCCTCTAGTGCGATAAGCTCCATCATGGCTTATGTCAGGACCATTTAAACGACGGTCCTTCTCAATGATGGACGATCATCAATCAGTCTCTCTCTGGTCTCGCGACTTGGTACCTACGACAGGCAAATGGCACGGCCTAATTGTATGTTTTGCCCATCTTTCACCAGGTAGTGCAGTTATCGTCCCCCATGGACCATCCATCGTCTATGTTGGTGGTTCCTTTCGAGCTTGCGAATACCTCCCTCCCTTGATCAATGCATGCTTCCCCCGTTCAACTCTTAAGGAATTCAACTCTGTGTTATCATCCGTATGCACACCGGTCTGGTTGGGCGCTGGGTGCTTCCTAGACCAGATTCTCCACCTTTGCAAAGAGAGGAGCCGCAGTTGGATGTCGTTATCACTGCTCTGCTAGTTTGATGGTGGTACCACTGTTTCTGGGGACGGAGGAGCCATTTAGTTCTTCAGTAAACCTGTTTCAGCGTTACTACAGTCAAAGCATCTATTTCCTTGTCAGTTCTCGGAACTTGATTCCGTTTTGTGCGGGGAGAGTGAGTGGAGCAGCAGCGGAAGGTGAAGGTATCCTCTTTGCTCAAGTTGTTCCTTTCGAGTTTCTGAAAGCGTCCAAGAAGAAGCAGCTCTTGCAACTACCGAGAAGCAAACATAAAAAAGCCACCGCCATCTGCCGGGCGGAGCAGGGTGCGCATGCCCGCGATGGATACGACGTCCCCATCCCGGCCTGAGATCCGACGCGGACATCCACTAGCTCTCCGTCTCTCCATCTTAGAAGAATTGAGTAGTTGTGCCATACTAATTTGTACATGTTTTCTTTGTCTTATTGATTGGAGTCCACTTCTAGACTCCACCCAGCGTCAAATGGCAATCCATATCAAGGAGGAGGCTTGGTGGGTGAAGGTGAAGGTGAATGTGATCGAGAAGAATCTAAGGTCTGGCTTAGGTACCACTAAGTTGGAAAGATCAATTATTATTATATGCGGAAAAGGAGTCAATGACTCCCAGTGTTTCTCCTGTGCCTTGGCTCGAATAATCTTCCCAGCCGGTCCCTCTAGTGCGATAAGCTCCATCATGGGTTATGTCAGGACCATTTAAACGACGGTCCTTCTCAATGATGGACGATCATCAATCAGTCTCTCTCTGGTCTCGCGACTTGGTACCTACGAGAGGCAAATGGCACGGCCTAATTGTATGTTTTGCCCATCTTTCACCAGGTAGTGCAGTTATCGTCCCCCATGGACCATCCATCGTCTATGTTGGTGGTTCCTTTCGAGCTTGCGAAAACCTTTTTACACGTCCCTCCCTTGATCATGCATGCTTCCACCGTTCAACTCTCAAGGAATTCAACTCTGTGTTACCATCCGTATGCACACTGGGTCTGGTTGGGCGTTGGGTGCTTCCTAAACCAGATTCTCCCACCTTTGCAAAGAGAGGAGCCGCAGTTGGATGTTACCTCCCTCCCTTGATCAATGCATGCTTCCCCCGTTCAACTCTTAAGGAATTCAACTCTGTGTTATCATCCGTATGCACACCGGTCTGGTTGGGCGCTGGGTGCTTCCTAGACCAGATTCTCCACCTTTGCAAAGAGAGGAGCCGCAGTTGGATGTCGTTATCACTGCTCTGCTAGTTTGATGGTGGTACCACTGTTTCTGGGGACGGAGGAGCCATTTAGTTCTTCAGTAAACCTGTTTCAGCGTTACAACAGTCAAGGTAATGATTACCGAAACCAATCTGCTGATCTTGAGAATTACAACTAGTGTTGAGGTGGGAGAGATTAGCTTCCAATCATCAGCCTTTTTTCCCAGAATCGTATTAAAGCTTTATGTCTGCTACATTTCCAAATTAGCTGCATCACCGGAGAGCACAACAGGGCCTCACTATGATGGATGATATCATCATGTACAGGTGCGCTCTTATGTTCAAGTAAGCATCTAACAAACGTCAGATATAAAAGAAACCCGTATAGACACGCGAGAGAGAGAGAGAGAGAGAGAGAGAGAGAGAGAGAGAACAACAGGGCCTAACTCTCCTGGATTGACGACTATGATGGATGATATCATGTACAGGTACGCTTTTATGATGTTCAATTAGCATCTCTAACAAACGTCAGATATAAAAGAAACCTTGGTTAAAATAATGCAGCAAGAGCACCTTGACAAGCTGCCTCAGCCATCTCTCTGAGGAAGACCACTACGTCATCAGATGTATTTAGCAGATACCTCGCATTTGAACGCTTCCGCCCAACAGCACAAGAGAAGTAGTTGTCACCCTTGAGATCAAGCACCGATGACCCTTCACGCCATGACATGGTCTCTTGCGGAGATCGCCATCCGGTCAGGATGTTATGATTTGCCGGCATCCTCCTTTCAGATCCAACTGGAGCCCTTTGAGGCCTAACATGTGACATCCTTGAGTTGTTCCTAATGTTTGATGATCTTCCAGTAGACCTCTTGTCAGGAGATGCTTTACTGGTCTCAGATATTTTCATTCTGGTGGAACTTGCAGGTTCTGCTGGAAGCTCTGGTTCAAAGAAAGTATAGATATCCTCGTCCTGCAAGAGAGAACTATCTTCCTATTAAATAACAATTTCTAAAATTGTGCTGTCCACGTGAAAAAAAATGAGAGGAGTAAATTAGAAAACTATGCACAAGTGTCAAGTCATATTCAGGGATGGATCTATAGGTTTAAAAGCCTCCAAACATACATAACAGCCAAAAATGTATAAATTTCACATTCAGAAGATGTTTGCCACTAACCTACTACTCGTGTGACATCATAACCTGAAGTTTCAGAAGCATCACCATGCAATATGATGAGTCTATAATTTAAAGTCTCACCACAAGTGGAGAATCATCATTAGTTAGTGATCCCAAATGCAGCACTGGCAACTTGATGTCCTGTTATTGTCTAGATAACAGAAAATGAACATTACCTCTATTTTATCTAAAATTTGTATCAGGTGGCAAGAAGAGTACTTTAGAAATACTGTGTTCTTTTTTTCTTTCTCAAGATGTTCACCGTGCAAAGACAAAACTAGTAACAACAATAACAACCTAACACCTTTTTTTAGAAAACAAACAACTATATGCAACACCAAACTTAGTTACCAGTCCAAACATGTTGACTTCAGCAGCCAGAAAAGACGCAAGACATAAATAAATATCAAGTACAATAAAGTTTAAATTTAGAATTTTGGTTCCTCATAGCTTTAGTTTATCTGTAATGATCCCTGAATATGACTTGTCACTTGTGCATAGTTTTCTAATTTTCTCCAACATAGTACAAACAACTGGAAAAAAATGCCTTTCTCTATTTCTAGGGGAGTCGAATGTACTTAGATAGGATTCTAAGAAGCGATAGCAAGAAAAACAGGGTGAATAGGGTAAGCCTATCATCAGAAAAGAAATACATTTACATTTTTTCAATAACTATACAATCTTATATTATATTGAAAATATCTTGTAAAGATTAGACTAACCGTACTATCAAAAAGATAAGATTAACCTATTTACTACATTACACTTCTTTTATAGAGATCTCATGTTCAGTGTTGAGATACAGTATTATACAACATAACTGATATGTTTCTATGTACATGCTAACATCACATCAGACATTGGATGTCAGATCCAACACTCATAATAGAAACAACCCCTATAGAACATGGATTTTGTTACACTCTAACTAACCACAGGCCATGTTCCACCCTAGGATTGTCAATGAATTGGAAGCAAACCAATCTGATCCCTTCAGAAAATGATATAGATTTTTATGATGTAGTGACTCAAATGGAAAGATAATCCAGTATCAGATGATTAACTTGATTAGATGGAGATCAAACCTAGACGGAAAAGGATCCAATTTGCTTATAAGCACAGAAAACCATTGTATCACTCTATCATACACCAATAGTTAGGAAGGCAAATGTGGTTTATAAGTTGATTGGTTTTGCAAGGAGCATGGCTTTGCTAACCCAAGAAATTAAGATAAAAGGCCTAAAAGGGTGCCTATTCTTATCACTTATAAACCACATTTGCCTTCACAAAACCCAATGATTACTAATGCTAACTGACACATTGATCACAACAAAGCAATTTGGTGCAAAACGTTCCATATAACTTCTATTCTTTCTTTCTTAATGTATCAAAAACCTTTTTGTTCTACTATTCTAAGTATAATCAGGCAGATATGGAACAATAAGAAAAAGTCACAACAATAAAAGCAAATCTTCGTCCAAACATCATTCTGCAATCTCAACTATTTAAGAATGAGTTACCTTCCCCAGAAAATGGCCAACACATAAAACATAATCAATTGGTGTAACCATGCTTTTGCTATGAACTATTTCTCCCAATATACGATCAATTGCAGCACCCTGCACAAGTACAAAAAAGAATCAAATAAAAAATTATGACCTTTACAGGTTTAGAGCTTTTTTGATCTTCTAGCTAATACCTACATATTGATGTTACGCAACCATACTCATGTGCCAAGTTAACATTGTTTTGCAGCAGTAACTTCTACAACAATCCTAAATGATGCAAAGTGCATTAGAAAATGCTGCATCTTCTGTAGTTTATCATTGATACAAGTGAATGTACAACCAGTTATGGTTTTCTGTAACCTATTTGACACATGATCAGCCTCACATGAATGCATGCTATTTTACTTTGCAATACCAACAGCAGGTAAAATATCAAACCCAGAAGTGCTGACTAATTTTCAGCACATGTATTCTTTCATGAAAAGAACCAAACATTCGTCTAAAACCAATATGTACCAACTAATCCAATACAAAAAATATTGTGAATTTTTTATGAAAGAAAACATAATTTTCTTCCATGTCACCTTTGTAACACCAACAGATCGAACCTCAACTGATCTGCTACCTTGGACCACGTCAACTGCAGTATTTGAAATTGGACCTGTCCACAAATGCTGCAACATATCTCGTGCCTGAAGCCTCCCAAACTCCACATCTGCCCAAAATAAATTGAGTAAAGAAAGAGAAATAACACAAACAAAACTGTGAGCAGGTAACTTTTTTTAGGCAAGTGACCAGTTGAACATGTTATGATACTCTACCTGCATACTTGTAGTTCCAAACAAGTGATGTCTCACGATGCTCAAAATGAGACCTAGGTGTTCTCTCAGTGAAATACTCAAATACATGCTGCAAAGTTTCAGTCAGTTACAAATCTAGTTCATCAAACAATGCGAGGAAAGAAATGGAAGCCTCAACAGTATAAATACCTTTACACTGTCAACCCAATCCATATTTAGATGCTCTGGCATTGTTGTCATCCAGTCTCCACCTGTGTGACGCAAAAACATTCCATTTTCTGCAGCAAGCCACATACTGTACTCTCCAAAGTTCTGTGAAAGAATAATGATGTTATCTAGAAAGATAGATAATAAACATCAAACAACCATAATGAGGAAATACATCATCCAAGACACTTCTGTCACTTCCACTGAGAACAACTACTGTTGTCTGTGCATCATTGCAAAGAGTTGTCAAAGGCACTTTCAGCTCTGGATGCAACTTAAGCTCCATTTCTTTAATTTGATCACCTCCTCTTCTTCCAGAAGACTCAACAGATTCAGTCAATGTTGCATTGAAACCCTAAAATTAGACAACAAACATTACAAAAACTATTAGTCATGTTTGAGAAGTTAGACATCAAAAGAGTACGCATGTAAAATTTCTACCACGGAAACAAAAAAAAAGTTACTGATAATTGTGCTATAATAAACTTATAGAACTAGAGAGCAAGCAATTTTTAGCCAATAGCCATATGACAGGTTACTTCTATTTATTATTAAACTTTAAGCTAGATTAAGATTCGAATAAATGGCTCCCTTATCTTGCTTTACAGACAGTTAAAAACAAAAACTGAACTGATCTATTACCATAATACTTGGTAGTACTAATTGTTGTAGACATTAGGTTAAATCGAAGACATTAGGTATAATCATTAGGCTAATCATATGAAATTATGAAAAAACAAACAGGCATAAGTAAATAGCTTAAATCAAAGACAACTTCCATCCGATCTCGAGATTCCCAGTTTCTTTAATCCAAATCACCCTCCACTAATTGCAATTTGAAATCAAAAGAGTGAGAAAGAGGGTGAGAAGTGAGAAAGAGTGGGTGAGAGTTAGAGGGGGAGAGGAGGCAGCCAAGAAGGGGGTTAAATAACCCCTAAAAGTGGGCCAGTAGTCAATTTTGGTCAAATTTGACCATTGGCACTTGGCACTGGTCGAAATTCGGCTGTCACCACCAGTACAGGAAGAGAGAAATAAGAGTGAGAAAGAGTGTGTGAGAGAGAGTGAATGAATGAGAATGGGAGAGGAGAAAGCCAAGAGGGGGTTAAATAACCCCCAAAAGTGGGACAATGGTCAAATTTGACTGTTGGAACTTGGTACTGGTAGAAACTGGACCAGTACCGGCCGGTAACAGTCAAATCTGCCTGTACCAACAGGAACAGTAGGCAACTAGGCATACCAGCTGGTACACCTTATACCACAGTGATTTAGCCCAAAATTGACTGGTACCCTACTGTTTTGGACAAAATTGCAGTCCTTACTTGGTATAGAGATGAATAAAATCGTAGGTTATGAGATGTCAACAACAGGAATTGTAACAGAAAAATCGATAGGGTGCTCCAGTTGAATAGATCAGAAGAATAAAATTTATGTTTCTTGTATTAAAATTCACAATTTATATTAAAGATCAGATGATGTTGATGATGACATATTGATCTAACAATCTTTTAACTGCTGGTATGAACAACTCGGCAATCGATTAGAGCAATGTACATCTAGGAAGCTCTGATTGCTTTTTAGAAATGTTCACATTATAAGAGCTTAGAAGTCAGCATCTACATAAGCAGAATATTTCAGAGACTACCAAGGGAATTATGATTTCTATCCATAAAATAAGTTGGAGACAAGAAAAGCCAGGGCAAGGAGCTTATCAGTTTATCATTTATTCCAAGAAAGCTCCAAATACAAGAAGAAGAAGAATACCAGTATAAGCAATCGATTCATGGATTGCAAGTACCGCTCAATGGCTATATTGGTAGGAAGTAGTGGTGGAACTTGTCTTGTTCTAAGCTGAGCTTCAACAACAGTATCATTAAGTTCACTATAGTAAGAAAAGAAAATGGTCAAAAATCAAAATAATCCAAAATAAGTACAAGATAAAAGGTTTAATTAATTCACTCTAACTCAAGAAGCAAAAAGAACATGCCTTCATGTATAGGTTACAAAGGAGATGTAAATGTTCTGAACAAAGAGATTTACAATTTATAGAAACATGAAAGAAACTACAAAGAACTGATGATAACTTGATCAAACAAAAAGGCAAATATGTTCCTCAAATTAGCTCCCTAACGGACAATATATTGTTATTTTGAAAAAAAACAACATAGTAAATGATAGTTGTTTTGCTATAAGCATGCAGCATGACATGAAAAATGCTAAGATAACTCAAATATAAAGCAAGAACCATTTATTCTAAAGAAAAATATTACAGGTTATAAGCTTATAGTTAATTGTAGACTTCAGAAGAACTACTACGTTGTAATCGACTAAAAGGTTTCTGCAGTAATTAAAAATCGTATGCAGTAATTAAATGATTAAAGAAATTAGTCTTTGTAAAGTCAACCAAAACCACAAAAGAATCATGTTGGACAGGATATTGAATGCCAATACAGATGAGTACATGGACCACCATTGCAACAGGTCATAAACAGGCTCACAAAAGATGACCTTATATAAATTTATCATAACTAAAAGACACTCCATTAGACATTTAAAACAGGACTCAGCCAATTATTTACAACACAATGAGCTAAAATTTACCATCATATTACATTGGTTTGCTTATAATTTTTATCTTTTGCCAGGGTTCGTCGTACCACGGTATAATGCCAAGTATGGGTGGTACATATAGGGCCAACAGGGAATCGATACATGGACCACCTTGTATTTACCAAACAACTTTGTATCGCCTATTACGGGCGTATATCACTTAATAATAGTCGAAATCTATCTGTTACTGACCTGTACCTATCGATAACAATCATATTTCGATCGTTACCGACGGATGGCTTGGGTTTGGCCCTTTCTAGCGATCAAATCCATTTGAAAGGGTTTTTAAAAAAATATGGGTTTTTAAAAATATACTCCTCAAAGCTTGAAAAAAATATATGTTACTATTCTTTCCTAATTTAGAATATTTTTGCTAAAATTATACTAAATTTATATTTATTTCCAACTTAAAAATCCTAATCTTATTTTTTTTATTTTAACAGAATTTTTGGAGATATTTTTTATCATGTTTTTTTGTGTCGTTTGTCGCCCACCGTACCAACACATGGTATATTGATACGGAGTGGTACGTATCATATCGTCAGCTGACCGATACACCGGTTCATACTGGTAAGGTGAACCTTGACTTCTACATCTAGCGACAAGCCCCTTCCAAGTAGTTTCAAGTGAGAAAATTATTCAAGATGAAACATAGACACAATTATAAGATACTAACATGAAATAAGGACTGTATCAAAATTTGAAGAATAAAATACAGCGTCATGTGGTTAAAGCGTGAAATCTGTCTTCAGTGTTCATACAAGTAATTACGTATCTAACAAAAAAGTACTTCCAAGAATATAGAAAGGATGCTAAGAACTTGTGACAAACAGCATGACACAATTATTTTAATTTCATTATTCAAAATTTAATGCTCACTATAAATCACAAAGACTAATCAAATAATATAGTATAAAACTATAAATATCAAAAATAAAAAGAATAAAATTCTAGATAACCAAAGTTCCCCTAAGTTCCCCTAAGTAGTATTTGTATGATAACAATCTTTCTAACAATTATTCAAAATGTCAAATATTTAGATAAATTTTGGATACTTAACCGAATATAAGCATCCGACATGGATTCATGAATTACCTTCAACGATGAATACAATCCTAAGATACGAGGTGTCAACAACAGAAATTGCAACAGAAAAGACAATCGGTAGATTCTAGATGAGTAGAACTGAAAAATATAATCTATATTTTGCTATAAAATGCTAATATCTATTGCTATTAAATGCTAGTATCTATTAGATAATTCTGATAACTAGAACAACAAAACAGATGCTAAACACAATTATCGCTATCATGGATATACACAACAATATTTTTCGGTTACTTCATTATGGAAAATATATGCATACATTAATGATTTGCATAAATCACAGAAATAGCTGTAAAAATTGTGGGTATGCCAGCCTAATAACAAGTTTGAGCACTGTTGTTATATTGTGTGACATCCTTTATGTTAACACAAGATAGAGAAGTTTCAAAGTTAGGCCAACCCACACCTCACAAAGGTTTCTGCCCAGTCTTGGGCAGTGTGTGTAGTCACATGGGCGTAGTTATGCCTGTGCCTCTTCTCTCTCTCATCAGGAGACATGTCCAATGCATAACCTATAGAAGCAGCAACTTCTGTAATGTTCCAAGGGTTTACTAAAAGTGCACCAGCCCCTAGGGATTGTGCTGCTCCTGCAAACTAGATTAGGGGGGCAAAAAAAGATGCATAAGTCAACTTCACATAAGATAAAGTAGATGGAAAGAGAATTGCTAAATTAGTAAGTAGAACACATTGAACCCAAGGAAAATAACTGATGATTCCGAGAGTTGCAAGATACAATAATGGGTAAGACAAATAATAGCACAATTTCCCTGTTTCTTTGTTTCCTACACTTGGAAACTCGAGAAGTAATGAAATACAAAGGGCATCCAAAATTCAAAACTCCATTTCATTTACCTTTCCCATCACCTCCCTTCCGTAAAATGGCACTTATGAATATGGTCAAGTACTTCGCCAACTGTTTTCCCAGATGGACCTAGCAACACAATTCACTCTGTGCAGAGAATTTCTGTCTTCAGTTTTTCACCATGCATAAATGGACCCAAGGAAACTGGAACTCGAACTTTTTTATTTTCACATTTGTTTCAACACTAATTAATATTGGAAAACAATATCAATTGTAGAAAATCCACAGATTATTGTTGAAATTCCCAATAACTATGTATAGGAAATATCAAATGGGATTTTTCACTCAGATTTTCTGGGATAGTGCTCATAGTGTTCTGTCAATACCAAGCTCTCTTATTTGCAATTCATAGCCTTGATAGAATATTATGCATAAGCAGCCATTAAAAACTGGATGTAGATTAGTTCTGTAAAGCAACATCTGAAACAAAATCTTCAAAAAAAAATGATAACACCATAAAAGGTGCCATGGCAGCCTCATTAATGCATGAGGAATTTATTCCATAGAAGTATGCAACAAGCAACAAAAGGAACCTGCCATTAGAACAGTAAATGCAGTTGAATTTGCAACTAGGATGTAAGAATAGAAACTAAGATCACTGAATGCTTGAAAATCAAAAAAACTTTAGATAACAAGATTCAAGATTTACTTCACTTAAAATGAGAACTCCTTTTTTTGAGCCCTGGCATGCTACAAACTCATAGCTTACAAGATTCATCCCATCTCTCAATGATGTTACTAAAGCCACATCTGAAAAAAAATGGAAAATGTAAACTTGTTAAATGGAATTGAATGATGAACAAAAGCAATTGAAAGGGAAATAAAGAGAACTAGAGTAAATATGTTATATTAAGTTAAAATAAGGCAGCAGTCAAGCCAAAACAATATGCACAAGCTATGAACTTCTATAAATGTGGAACTTCAATGCAAGAACTGAAAGAAAAGAATAAGATGAAATATTAACCAAAATACTACATCACAGGTAAAGGAAATGCCAGTCTAAGATTTTCAGGCCACTAAATTGTGCATAAGAATAATTACTATTTACATGTTACATACAGATAAAGATGTGTGTAGCCAAAAGGAATCATTGTCGTTTCCTTATTTATCCTCCATAAACTACCATGAAAAGAAATGCATTGCATAATCAACTGAAAGCAAATTCCAAGGGTGTAAACAATCACCTGTAACTGCGTATAGAGCACATAATGCATGGAAGTCAAGAGAACGATCCTGCAGGAAAGTAAAATCTCCATTAGGAGACACAAGTCATTTCAAGATACAAACAAGCTAATTAATAAGAATAAAGTAACGAAAATGTCAGAATTCAGGAGTTGAAAAATAAAGGAACAATCATGATATCAATAACAAATTTTTTAAATAACAAAAAGAATGAATATTAAAAATAAATAGAGGAGGGTGGAAGGACAGGATGAAATTAGGGATTTTGGAACACAACGGTCCACCAGGAAGAACTTATAATGTCAATTTCCATAAGTGTCTTTTGCAATACAGTAATAAGTGGATCTGGAAATCCTTGCATAGATATATTCCATCAGCCATCCTAACATGCATGCTTTTGTAATTTGGTGTCTTCAATTTTTGGTCAATAACTTGGAAGTTTCAGTTGACATTCATTAACAAGGCTTAAATGTCTAAATTATAATTTACAATATGTCAACCTAATTTTGTATTTTCTTTTTCATATATTTGCTGGGTTATAAATTTCAAGCATGACAACTTTCTAGGTCATAATCCACCAATAATTATATCCTTAAAGTATGTACATCTCTGACTGTCAAATTCAATAAATTATCTATATTTACCTAAACAGTTTCTCAAGTTATAATTCATTAACTGTTTATACTTTATAGCTACCTCCCTTGTTGCTCAAATATTAATAAGAGGAAGTCAAATGCAGAAATGAGGAACAAGATAATCTTAAAACAATATCGTGGCTTTATTTAAGAAATAAGCAAACAATTGTCAAATAGTTTACTCAAAAGTTAGGCAGCGATTTCCCAAAGCGCTCAGGCACTCGGGCGAGGCAAGGCGAGGCCCAAGTGCCCCGTTTACTATCCAGGCGAGGCACTTCAAAGAGGCACCGCCTGGGCGCTTGCTCGAGCCCAAGCGTCGGGCGCTTCGGGCGAGCGCCTGGGTTAAATCAGGCGACCAAACCAGCGTGTTAGGTCTGGTTCGATCACATTTCAGCCTCTCTCCGCAGCCCCTCGCGACTTCCCCAACCCTAACCCGACTCTCGCCGTCGACAACATTTTCTTTCTACTATCGCTGCCTCTGCCTCTGCCTCTCTCCGTTGCCGCTGTCGCTACTTTCCGCTGCCGCTACTCTCCGCTGTCGTTGCTCTCCACTCTGCCTCTCTCCATTGTTCCTGTCGCTACTCACCGCTGCGCTCAGTCAGCAACTTTTGCTATCAGTCAATAGTCTCGGTCTCTTCTCTTCTTACACTAATAGTATTTTGTTAACAATATACTATTAACAAGATTTTTTATTTATCAGATTAATAATATATTATTTTGATTTTAATACTGCTAACTTTATTTATTGTTTTGAATTTTGAGACTTTGATAACGTGACATTGTACCTTTATACTTAAGATTTTCTTAATTTAATATCATATTTTTATTTAAATAATTATATTTATTAATTATATTATATATTTTTTATATTTTAACGCCTCACTTCACTCGGGCGAGCGCCTAACGCCTTAGGCGTTTTGGAGCCTTGGCGCCTTTTGGCACCTAGCGCTTTTTAAATCACTGTAATTAAGTAGTTACTGAGCTCTCAAGCTTGAATATTATGCGCAAATTCTCCATCAAAAGTATCAAGAACCAATTTATGAGCAGGATTTAAGTTGCAAATTCATAAGAAAATTCTCAACCATATTAAATTATCCCGAACAATGATGGAAACAAATAAATGTCCAAAAAAGTACATCAAATTTAAAACTCCAATCGGAACAATTTGGTGAACATTTCTCAGTAACAAGAATCAGGAACCACATGATCTTGATACAAATGAGCTATGTAGAGATTAACAAAATTCTTGTCCTGTCTGGTTGTTTTAGTGAAAAGAGTGCATTGTTGTTAACATGCAACTACAACTACTAGCAGATGATCAACATCACTGTTCTAGGGACTTAAAGCATATAATGGCCAGAACCCTTTAGTGGACAAGAGTAGATATAGATCTTACCAAGTATGTTTCATCCAGGATAAGCTTATATAGTAAATCCATCATTAATATAAAAAATGTAAGCTGTTTAACCATCATAGAGTGATTCTAAATGCCAAATGAGGCAATCAATCTTAAGTTTCTAAGTAACTAAAGACCATTCAGGTCAATAACTATCAATATTTGTCTTTAAATATGTACATATTTATTGTTAAGAATGTTTTGTATTGCTAATGACAATCAACTCAATATCCCTTTAGTACAGAAGCTCTATCAAGTTTGTATCTTGCTTGGGTTGGTAAAAAAGGGCCACACAATATGGATCTAGGGTCGCTAAAAGAGGGTCACATTACTTTTCCAGGAACTACTCAACGTATTACAGGGGATTTCAGACATACAAGAAAATTAACACAGATGTCATTAAATTTCTCACCAACTAACATACATGCTTAAGGCATATATGCCAACGTGATATCATTCACATTTCAAACAACTGATCTATGTAGTTCTTCAAAATTTTAACAAGTTGCATTGGAGCTGAGCTAACACCTTTTCTGTGGGAAAATAAGCAAGCTAATGCTTAAGGCATATATGCCAACGTGATAAGTTGGCATTGGAGCTGAGCAAACACCTTTTCTGTGGGAAAATAAGCAAGCTACCCTAATAAAAAATATCAATGTCTGCAAGTCATGATTAAAAGCAATTCCTGATATGTCTATTGTAAGATTTTATCAGGAAAATGACATTATAATTACTATAGACCTGAGCAACAGCAGTAACAACAGTAACAGATATTTTGTGTTAATATAGAACAGTTGCTACAAGTAGTAATGCCAACGAAGCATATCAGACTCTCTTCCAGAGTACAACTAAATGAATAGATAGAAGTGATATGAGATATTAAAAACCATAAGAATAGTGGTCGAAACAAACCAGATGATGTATCGGAACAGCAGTAAGTGTTCCAAATCGACCATTTATACGACCCACAATTTCATGAACCTGGCTAGTAAGCTTTTGATCTGTTTCACAAAAAGGAACAATTTAGAGTACAGTTACTTAGAACCAAAAATTAGTGAAGTAATGTTGTTTATTGCCATAAATTTCCTATACAAGTTGCTCTTGCATAGGAAATTTCAAGTTCCTCTCTTTCCTTCCTCCTTCCTCCTCGTCTTCCTACACCACTATGCACTACCTTTGTCATGCACAGCCACACACCTCAGCGATGCACAGCCACACACCTCCACATCGAGCTCATCATAGACATCAGCCCCACACAGATGCCTACTGGTATGCCTCTTCCTCCTTCCTCTTCCTCCTTCACCATCTCCTCTCTTTCCTTTCACCTTCCTCTTCCTACAGGTATGCCTACAGGTATACCGATACTGAGTGGTATGTACTGGTCTAACTATATCACCGAAATGGGTTCGATACTCGAAATGACATTCCTTGCTAAATACTAAAGTATAACAATTAGAATTTACCAAAAGATTAAAAATGACAGATAAGCGTATGAATAGAACATGTCCAATAAGATATGATACAAAATCTAATATTTCAAAGGAATAAACATGAAGAGCTAGTGAACATAATATAGTTTTTGTACTATACAAGAGCTAGCAAACATAATATAATGGTTTTCAATTTCAAATTGTGTGCATGGTTGATTCAAACTAAATAAGTATGTGAGAAAGAAGTATACGAACCATTTGTCAAGTTTCTTAACTTAAACATCTACCTGGTGCCTAATTTTTCAAATTGTGATTCAATGAATGGTCGGTTTAGGACTAATGAATGTGTAAATACATTAGCCTTTCCCATACATCCACATACAAGGCATCTATTCCTCTTAACTCTCCTCTTAAGTGACAAGTTATGGTAAAATGTAATAAAAAGTATAGAGAATGTTGTAGGATACACACAAGCATCTCCCGACGAATGACAAAGTAGCATGGCAAGAGGTCATATGCCAAGATCCATCCAACAACACAATCTTGTGTCATATAAGTCGGCAAGCTCATTTGCCAGCTGACCTAGGCCAAAAGTTGGCCGAGCCATACATCACCTCCATCCCAATCCACCATATCCAGAAGCCCCTCCAGCACAAATACATTCCAAGTTGTGTTCATCGGCATCACAATCCTTAGTTGACACAGTTAATTCCCAAGGAAAACCAGGTAAAACTGATTTTCCATAAAATCTAACAGTAAGTTCTGGGGTTGCCATGGGAAATGGAGACCTTATAAGAAATGTAAATCATAGTATTGGTACCAAAGACAAATGGCTCGAGAGAACTGTGCTATTATGTAGAACCAAACAAATTATTTAGAAGAAAAGACGCATACATTCAGGGACATCAGTTCTTGTCGGCACAGCAATTTGCAGCAGAACTACTTTATCACGCCAAGATGGATTCTCTTCTAGGAACTTCTCAAATGCCAAAATTTTCTGTGGAATCCCCTTAATCATGTCAAGACGATCAACACCCAGCATTACCTACCAATAAATAGTTGATTTACTGATAATACAAAGTAACTGGAATATGACAAAATTTAGGGCTACGATCAAGAGATTAAACTAACAATTAAAGGGAAAACAAGTACTAAATCATCACTAATGACTCAACATTAGAAAAATACAAAGAACATGTGAGAACCTTTGAAGGCAAGGTTTCTGAAAGAATAACAATGATCATCATTAAATATTCACAATCCTGATCAAGAAAACAGAAATGAACCTTAGACCAAGAATTTAAGCTTAGTTAATTATTCCACTGAATCTATGTAATAGGCCTCACAAATCAAAGTATCAAAGCATAATCTATGAGACATAGATACATTGTATTTTGCTATATCCACATTAGACGTATGCAAGATAATTCTTAATATATGTGTTCAATACTTTTTAATAATAGTTCTATAAAATGTCATACCTAAGGACACCTAGATATACTTCATAGATACCTTCTGCCTGATACTCTTTAAAAAAAAAAAAGGTAATCCTTTAAGATACCTAGGAATACTTCATTGCTACCTTCTGGCTGAACCTTTTAAATGTTTGTTCAGACAAACTGATTATAATTATATTAAGAATAAATTTACAACTGATGAAATTAAAAGGATGATCCTGATACATTCGTCAAATGTTTTTGCTATCTTTTCTACCTCATTTCGGTATCACTTAACATAATTTCTTTAATTATGGGTATAAGAATGAAATTCGTCAAGTAAATATTATATAATGAAATATTTCAATTTTCAAATCTTTATATCCAGGCATCCAAATGATGTCGTAACAATATAAAGTAACTATATCCACACTTCATAAAGTATAAGTTGAAATTATAAGAAAAACAATTTTCAGATAATTGAGCCAGAAGCATAGGCTTACAATGTGAAAAAAATTTGCTCATTCAAGCCCCAGTTTTACTCCTCCAGAACTAAGGTCAACATCCCAACATCTGTAAATAATTTAAGTTTTACTGGAATGATTGTAAGGAAAACCTTGATAAGAACAGATATTTGATTATCACTTTTCTTTATTTAAGTTCCTTAGAGCTTAGGAATATATGCTTCGCACAAAAGCTTCCTTCGCCAAGGTGACAATTACTAACTAAACAAAACAGTCAAACCTAAGCTCTACCTTTAAATTTTACTGCTATTCATGGAAACGTAGCACTTGGGACCCCTTGAGCTGGAGGTTGATATTGCGCAACTCCAACATAGTAATGAATATGTAAACAACATCAAGAATAAAGGAACAAATTTTGAGGGATAAGGCTTTAATATAGAAAGCCAGAAACCTGAATGGTCATAGAATACTTAAATATATGCTATGAAATTTTGAGAGAGATGAGAATTCATGTTGCTCTTATCAAATGACCACAAGGCAGAAGTGAGTGGGCCTAATTTGTGATTGCTGAGAAACAATTAATTTGTCACATTAAACAAATTCCAATTGTGACAAATTTCAGAAAATGCCAAGTGCATTTGACGGAAAACGATGCAAAATCACCAGTGAAGTAGATCCATTACACCCAAAAAAAAAGGTGCAAATTTTTACGAGGTTTTGATAACCAGAAGTTTGTAAGAGAAAACAGAGATGAGAAGGCTCACAACAAAGTTACCCCAGTTATTGCACTCAATCCCTTAATACAACTAGATCTAGCACATGAGATGCATGTGAATTTATCCAAACATAGAGTGGTCTGGATGTCCAAATCTTATAATCTGATAGGCAGTTATCATAATTGTTATTGATTGTGCAAAACTTAGAATGTAGATTTTACATGTTCGGCTCAATAAATAGGGTTTAACAATTGGATTAATCCCATGAAGTGTTGTCATATTGCATTGTTTTCAAACTATAAAATGCTTCCGACTTCACACATGTTATTCACATCAACAAATTAATCTCAGATTGCTTTGTTCTCATGAATCATGACAGATGTTAGACTGCATTCTTAATCAAATCATTTTTTTACTATTGCACTCTAATTGCAATTGAACATTTTTCTTGTCAGTTCATTTTCATGCTAGTTCAATATGAAGATGGTCATTTGCTCTAATTAGATTTATTGCACTAGGGAACTCTCTAATTTAACTAAAGCCACAGTATATCTGGAGTAGTTCTCACCAGGGTCCCCCTCATACTTTGACTCGGACACACATAATTGGACTGTACTAGTCCTAGAACTATCCAAATTTATCCAAAGGCAATATAACAAAACAAAAAAGGGTCATAAAGTAGGGCATGTTTTCACTTTAAAAACACTTTTGCCAAAAATGTAAGATCATAACAAGAAAAAGTAACCTTGGCAATCTTAAAATGAGTGGTCCAGAAGAATTGGCAAGTTTGTGATTCAAACTAATTTTACAATGTCACTGGTTTGTCATGTCAAGCATCTAACTAACAACATTGGTGAGATTGCATTGGCTATTTGAAAATCCTGCTCGCTGGGACCTATAAAATTTAATAAATTATGTAGGTTGCAGAGATAAATGATCCTGCTACTTACCTTTCGACCTGCAAATCTGTGTGTCAGCTCGTTGATGTGCTCTTTGACAGCTGGAAGCTCAAGTGCTCGTTTAAACCGGTCAGAGTCTATTCCAATTGGAAACTGAGGTTTCAAAATAAAAATTAGAAGGAAAAAAACACCAACTCGAGCAATTATTTGTAACCAAAACAATCAATGCATTTGTTTTTTCCTTGGTTGAAACCTAGCCAACAAACAAAGTAATGATACGTCACACTTTGGAATACTGATGGAAGAGTCAAATGCCATCAGAAATTAAGCAATTCAACTATACCGCAGCCACCCTAGTCAGCCGTCCTTGATCTTCCACCCCTTCAGGCGTGCCCTCCAGCCCAAGAATGCGAGTGCAAGCACTAACAAAATGCCTAGCATAATCATATGTGTGGAACCTGCAGTAACAATTTACATGATGAAACCACTGGCTGGTGAAAAAAGCTCATGAGGCAGGCACTGAACAATAATGACCTTCAACCCTGGCCAAAACAAATGCAAGGGAAAGAATAAAATTCTAATTGAACTCCTGAAGAAAAGAAAATAAACAAAAGTGAAACTCATGGCTTATCTGGTAAGATGTCATGCAGTGTTAGTAATACAAATATACATATAAAATGAGCCAAAATCAAAGGCAGCGGTTGTATGCCTTTAATCACTAGTCTATTAATCTCCTGAAAAATTCCAATGCCACAGAGAACACGTTCCATATCTGGAAACAAACAATCACCATCAACCATGCCATCGATGAATCAGAAGAGAACCACAGAACTCTGTACAGTACATGTAAAGCACAAGTACTCTAATAGCAAATTTGTCAAACGAAAATTTCCGCACGATGTTAGCACCATTATTAATCAAAATTTGTCACGTCAAAACACAGAGAGTAAGATTTATGCAAATTTTTGGTCTGAAGACAGGACAAAATTGTATGCATATGATGCAGAATGTCATATGCATCTCAATTCAAAACCAAAATAATCTGCCACAGAGGCAAGAGAATAAGTCAGGAAACAGCAAAGGTGACTTTCTCATTCATTTAAAAAAAAAAATTTGAAGTGATGTTTGGAAATTCATACATTCAATAAACTACATGTAGATCACTAGTTCTATGAGAGAAGAGCAAAAGTGATCCTTTCTTCTGCTCAGGCAATTAAGATTTAGTCATACACAAAAAACAAATTAGTTTCTTCCAACTATCAAACAAGCATTATAAAATTGCAGAAGTAATCCAAAGATTCTAGAATTCTTGATGCAGTTAGCAAGAGCTGCACAAGTTAAATCTAATTGAAACAAACCAAGAAAAGATCAATCACTAAAGGGGCAAGGATGCCACCATTTGCAAGTTGCAACCATCAATCTTAATCTAAATGTTAGCAAAAAAAACTGTCTAACATTGGCCATAACTATGTATATGCCATTTTCTGTAAAAACATAAAAAAGACTACAATCTTCACAAATGCAAGTTAATACAATGATGACAAAAGAGAGAGATTATTAATCTCATGCTGCACTATAATGAATGATAGATAAATCCATGATCCTTTTACGTGCAAGAGTTCGATAAGACATTATATATTAACTTTGGTTTTAAACTTTTCAACACAAAAGAATCACGTTATTTTTTGAATAAATTTGAAAGTTACTTTAAGCTCTAAATCATCATCAACACTTTCAGCCTAATCAATTATCACTTTATCCACACTCAGCTCATTAAATTTCCTCAAGTCATGTGTTATCCTTTTAAACTCTATCCTCTTCGCCTTCTCCTTTAAAACAGAGGGATCCATGCATGTGCATGTCAGTTGCATTGAAGTGCCAGATAATTCATCCATTAGGTTATGCATTGGCAATTGAAAAAAAAAAATTATATGTAATTTGGCCCATACGAATCTATGGATAACTATTCTAATCATTACTCTCAAGAAGAGCAAATCCAATGAGCAAAAGATTTTAGCATATATTCTCCTATGGGAGAAAAACATCCTCCAACAAAATGTAAGATAACAATGGTAATCAAAAGTTACCTGCTATAAATAATTAGTCAAATAAGACAAAAAGTCTCCATAACAATAAAAATGAAGAAATGAAACCAAAAAGATGAGAAGGAAGCTGCTTTAAATTCTGGAGCAGAATTTAGTTTTCCAAATACCACTCGTTTGTCAGAATGTTAACAGACAACAATCCTCACCATGAACTAGTGCTAGTTTTCCTTCATTCCGAATCATGTTACACCGAATCCATTGAATCTAAACCTTAATGGAGCAAAATAAACCAGAAAAGACAATACACATAACTGCACTAACATCACAAGCATGAGACCAAGACTGCATGCCTATCTTTCCAAAATTGGGAGTGCATGGAAATTCGATGTTATAACATTATACGAAGTGCGTCAAGATGGAAAATGCCTGCTTACCCGACCAGATCAGCTGCAAGAACTGATCTTAGTAACTCAGACCGAGACGGCAGGGTTCTATGGATTTCTGAGGAAGGGAAAGGAGTGTGAAGAAACCAACCCACTTTCATCTTGCTATTGTATTCCTTAAGACACTTAGGAAGAAACATGAGATGATAATCATGGCACCAAACAACATCCCCTTCTTGGTAATGCTTGTTCACAACATCAGCAAACATCTGGTTTGCCCGCTTATAAGCATCAAACTGAGATTGGAAACTACGAGTGGTCGCTAGACGATCTTCTTGTGGAAGCCCAAGGTAATGAAAGAGAGGCCAAAGTATGTTGTTGCAGTAGCCATTGTAATACTGGTGTACTATTTCTTCATCGAGAAAAACTGGAATGCATCTCTGCTTGAAATAAACAACTCGTTATAGTAATGATTTCGTAGACCTTTATCAGGAAAACTAACAGGCATCTATGCTCAAAAGAAAAGCATAGGCCACCTGAGTGAAATCCGATTATTTTGTATGGTTTCAGGGGCAGAATCATCAAAATCTAAAACAGGAGAGGCAGATACTCAAGTTAAGACAGGACCTTTTCAGCCAATGCCTTTGTGAGTGCTCTCTGCCCAACTTCATCTGGCACACTGACACCGGCCCATCCAATCCACTTAGCATCAACATCCTTTACACCTACGATGTTGAAGAAACAAGAAAAATAAGCTTTCCCTTTTCTGAAGAACATGCATTATGTCAAACGGTGCACCTGATAACCATGTCAATTGTGCTCCTCTTTGCATGCATGAACAAGACAAATATGTGAACGAGATGGAGTATCTCATATGCACTGAGTTCCGAAAAACATGCAAAAAAATTCTGTGGCTTTAACCAAAATTCATATACAAAAACAATATCTCGTTCTACAATCGTTATTTTCTTCAAAGAAAAGGGATTCCAAGGTGCAGCGGCAGCAGCAGAAAACTAACGATCGATATAGTGCACCTATCATACATCCAGAGAGCATTTGGAAACTGAGAGAGCAGACTTACCAAGCAGAGCGCTGACAAGTCCACCGGCACTGATCTCCAACGACCAGGAATCCTCCCCTCGCCGGACCGCAGAGACGGGCAGCCTATTTGCCACAACCAGCAGCCGCTGCTTCATGGGTCTTCCCCCGCTCCTCCTACTTCCCTGTCCCGTTGTGATCACCGGCGCCAAGGACCCATCGACAATCTCTTCATCGGGCTCACCCCCGACCTCCCTTCCACAATCCTCCGGCAGAAGCTCAGAGGACTCAGCCTCCCGGCCACCGTTGCCGCCAGCCTCGTCTTGCTGGAACGCTCTATTTATCTTCCTAAGCTCTCTGTCGCGCAGCAGCCGCTCGACCCGCGTGGGGTTCCGGCTGCCGCCGTACTTGGACCCCTGCATGCCCCGCTGCTCGTCCGGCGGCTGCCCGGATGCCGGCCTCATTCAAGCAGATGCCGGCCGCCCTGCATTCGGACAGGGATGAGCGCCGTTAGCCGCTGTCCAGCACACGCGACAGACACAAACAAATTCGTCATCGACAAAGGAAGCCCGGGGAGTTCTATCCGTCGACGGCAGGCGGCTCGGCGAAGGTGCCCTTCGGTGGCCACATTACAAACTCTCTGTGCGGATGTCGATGATCTATTGTCTTCTCAAGTCTCCGCGTCCTCTTCCTCTCGGTACGGACTAATCCTAGTCCAGGTTATGTGATCGTCAAGGAACATGACAAAGAACGAGGGGAATCGGGATGGGGTCGGTTAACGGGAGGGAGTGGTGCGGAAGCGGTGGTCCCGCTGCGGGTCTCTTGAGGCCCACCCTCCCATCTCACCTGTTCCATTCGACGAACACGCGACTTGTTCGAAATCAATGAATGGCGATTCAAGGAGATCAAGAACCACGAGACCAACCGCCGTAGATCCACAACCCAAACCCAAGAAGCAAGAAAGAACACGGAGAAAACCCTACGGCGACGAGAAGGATCGATCGCAAACCCAGGTAAAAGAAAGAAGGATCAGCGCACAAGGATCAGAGAGAAGCCAATCCCGCCTCGATCTGCACCAAACCAAGGGGCGAAACCAAAAATCTTGGCCAAGTCAGGGTAGGGTGGATTCAAGAAGTGGGTTCTTGACGGATTCGCAAGCGAAGGCCGAGCGGTTCGACGCAAGATGGAGGAAAAAGAAAGCGAGGGAGAGGAGAGAAGAAACGAGGGTTGGAAGGATTTCTCGTACCACCTGATCTCCTATTTCCTCCTCCGAACCGCGAGGGATGCGACGGGGAAGCGAGGCGGGGTTGGGG
>LVTN01001251.1:33361-84796 GCA_001649415.1 Musa itinerans
TGGGGGTGGGGGTGGGGGTGGGGGTTGCTGCGGGATGCAATGTCTCTCCGGTAATCTGCCCCCCTTTTATACCTGTCAGTAGTGGTGTGATGGCATGCAAGCGATGACACGACTTCGCACGCCCGTCAAAAGTATATCCATACATACGGTACAGCGCACAGCGACCATGGCCGCACCGACTTCTGTATGTACGTGCGTGTGTGAGGAACACATTTTAGATGGCGACCGGGAAGTCCAACAGAGGCGTGGTGGTTACGATGATAATAGCCTTGAGTACACGTGGACGGTTAAGAGTGAGCTGTAATCCGCGTTGGTGACTTGGGGGTGTCACGCACGAGACGGAAGCCGCTACGGAGAGCAATCAATTGACTGGGCGTTTTGTTGTATCGGGTGATTGATGTGGTGAGCGCGGAGGCGAGGTGGCGTTCCTGTTGTGAGCCCCGGAGCCCCACAAACGTGGCCGGTTCGGTTGGGGGTTGGAAGGAGGGCGAGCGAGTCAGGGGCTGCTCGTGACGTTGGTTTTGATCCACGGGGATGACAGCTCGACATTTAAATTTTTACTTATATTAAATCTTTTTTAATATATTGAAATATCTTTTATTGTCAATTTTGTTTGGAGAAATATTTAGCATCATAAGGAATTAATCAAAAGGATCCGAGATAAATAATTGACGTCATGTTTTCACTAATGATCACGTCAGAGGAGCTCTACCTATCGAATTTGAGTAATGGCATAAAAGTTGCGGACGTGCTTCAAAAATATAAATGAAATTGATGAGAGTCCGACAAATCGGTGCAGTAACGAAGGCTACGTGAGCCGTCTTGCTACTGTCTGTTTAATGATGTTTGAATGGTCGACTAAAAGTAGGCACGCTTTGTAGAATGAAGTAATTGGAGGAAAACTTGGAAGCTACTCATAAAGTCCGATCATGCTTTTCTGACAAATATAGTCCAAAGAAAATACCTCATTAAATTGTTGATTGATACAAAAAGATAGCGATAGAATCGGTCAATTTCATATGCATTTTTAAGTTACATTGTGGAAAATGCCTACATTTGCGTGATTTCAAGGATAGGCAACTTTGACTTGTCATGATCATTTATGTATATATATATATATAAAGCAAGAAAAGATATTATATGAAGTTTTTGTAGTACTGTAAAGAAGCAAGAAACGATGAGTAGTTACAACTTGGTAAAATAATTTAGTATAAAATATATTAAAAATATAATTATATCTCAATTAAAATTAAAATTATATTTTAGAAATTTTGGAAGATAACATTCTACTAATTATATTTTTGAACATTCTTATCTATATCATGACAGAATGATAGTAACTTCTCAGGATATCTCATGACGAGAGTAAAGTAGAAAGAGAACATAAGGGTTTAGCTTTTTGATCTACGACATAGGATTTTTTTGAAGTATCCTATTGATTATAATACTTGAAGAATTAGCATTAAAGTTTTTTTTCTATTAAAATAATTACTTCAAATGTTTTCTTTTATTATCGTACAATAATTCATGGTGTTAAACGTTCACTGATAAGTAGAGAAAGAGAGAGAGAGAGAGAGAGAGAGAGAGAGAGAGAGAGAGAGGAGAATAAAGAGGTATAGATAATATTGAGAGTTGCTAAATAGAAGAATAATGTTTTGGAGAGGTCATCTGCTGAATATGATGAGATAATGATGAATGTTTTCCTTTCTGAAGAACATCGAGTCAAAAGCAAATTGAATGGTCACCTTCCATCGCTGATGCTCTGTCTGTGCTGCAAATGGATGGATTGGCATCTAAAACACCAGGAGATGGAGATAAAGCAAAGCGTGTTCGTCACATACGTTCAACTTTATCGCCTCCCTTGGGGCTTTACACATCTTTATTGACTGCGAGAGGAATATGTAAATGCATATATACATATTTATACCCACACACACACACGCCATGAAAGGCTAAGGATAGAGCATGGAAAGGGAATTCCCCAGCTGACGACGACGACATTCACAAATCCAGATTTGGGATCACAAGCTGGAGCTGTCAAACCAAAGCCAAAAAGGTAGGAATGCGATGCCCAATTGATAATAGTAGAGATTCATTTTTATTCCTTGCTTTTGGCTGCATCCAAGCGATGGACGCTTTTGGACCATTCCTTTTCCTTGGAGATTAGGAGGGTCCTGGCGATAGAAATATCTCGCGACCTTCATTATTCTTTCCATTCTTATCGTGAGATCGATCGAGGCTAAAATTAACCTTCGATCCAGCTAGAGCCTCACGTCCAAAGGAGCAGCTTTCGTTCCGACGATAACGTAGGCCCCCGAAGCAATCATGCAAACATGAAAAGCTAGTCGAGAGAGCTTTGCAGGCTGAAAGCCAAGCCACATGCTGTTGCTGGGAGTGGGATACAGGGTTGCTTCTTTGTTGACTCTGTTCGCACCACGCAATGGAGAGTCAACTGGGAGTCCAAAGCAAGCTCAACCAAGAGCCTGATGGTGGCTTTGTTGCCTCTGTTATCTCCAATATATGATCCAGTCATGCTTCGTTGTACCATGCTGTTGAGAGAGAGAGAGAGCGACCCATTGAGAAAGGTAGTGCTTCTTCCCGAAGCAAGAAGCGGATTCTTCATGTCAGCGTTGCCAAACAAAAGGTGCAAAGCTAGAGATCTCATTCCTTCTATGTTTTGGTCCACAATGTCTTTTTCTTTCACTATGTATTGGATTCTAAAGATGCTCATCTCACTGACTACCACAAAGGAGCACTGTGGCAAGAGAATCCTGGAGGCGCTGCACATCCATATCATGACAGCCATTTCTGGAGCCCCCCACAAGCGGCTTTTGCCTCTCTCGGAGGTTCTTCTCCCACGCTGCAAACTTGTGGTTGATTAGGTCACTTTTGAACCTAATTACTGGGGAATGCGAAAGAAGAAGGTCAACTTTCCCATGAAATTATAGTTGATGTGCATGAATTTATGAGCACGCACAGCAACATAGAAGCGGCGGAGACTGCAAAGCCTTTGCTCGGAGGCTAAGGCAGCGGTAGCCGATGATGATCGATGGATTAAGAGGCAAAGGTGGGCATTTTTGCGTGCGTGCGTGCGTGCATGGGCCATGCACGATGGCGGTGGCGCCACTTTAAAAAGCGCACAAAGTTGGCGCATCGCTGCCATCCACTTTGGCCAGAAGGCTCTGATGCCCCTCTCCGACCCCTTTTCTCGACACCATACTATCATCAGAGAGCCATCCATGGATGCTTCCACCATCACTCTCCACAAAGCTTGATTGATTGGGTCGGTACTCTCGATGAATCCGGACTTCACTCATGGCGTAAATCAACTAAGATCGTCGATTGATGTGGTCGATTAAGTTACCATGAGCATGACATCCAAACGATAATAGTTCTTTCTTATGGCCAATTATTACCGCATATATCGACACCTCCTGATTAAAAGCTTCTCGAACACTGTAAAACCTTCTCGGTACTTTGTTAGCCAACTCGAACAAACGCTGCCTTAAGCGTTAGAAGGTCATTTATGTTAGAAAAATATTCATGTACGAGATGAAAATTAAAAAGAGAGAGACGAATCTGATCGTTAAATTTTAGGTTGAATCCGCATCAATTTTGCACAATTTGATTTATTATTATTACTTGAATTTTAGGTTGCACAATAGTAAACGGTTTGATTCATCTCATCGTTATTTGATTTTTAAGAAATATTAACGTAATTGTATATGCGTGGGAGGGGTTTGAAATTTAATTAGGTTTCTTTTAGCTTTAAGCATACTTAGATATTACGGCTCCAAGTGATACATTATGATGCAAAAACGGTTTTATTTTTTATTTTTTTTCTCCAAGATGCTTTGACCGAAGATAAACACTAATTTATTTGGATTTATGATGCTGCACTCACGGCCAGACCAACAAAGGGAATATAATTTTTTGACGGTTCGACGATGAACACAAAGTCAACTTTATATTTGAAACGAAATGATCTTCCTTTCTAAAGTAATAAGGCACCAAAAGCCAACACTTTGACCAATAATAACAATAAAAAGGTTGTCTTTACGCTAAAATATTAAGTGAATCAAAGCTTCTTTTATAAGTTGCAATGAAGACTTTATGGCCATTAAACAATAGAGCTAACCACTGACCATTGATTGCCTAAAGTGCAATGGCATCATCGGCATCATCATCATCGTGTTAACGAAGATGTTAGCTAGCTGAGTCGATAAAAATCTTGATTGAGGGTTGATATAAAGATAGTTGGGTGAGAAGGAATAACAAGCGAAGTATAAATTTGAGGGCCAAAAAAGCTTGTGTTAATGAACGTGAAGTTAGGTCTAAACTTGGACGACAGGATTGTATGTTTGCTTAAGTAGATGGATGTTCCCTATTTCCAATCTCAAATTGACTTCCAAGATGTGGTCAAAGTATTCCACAAAAGGAGGAGAGCTTCGCCACGCACAACTCCAACATGAGGCCACCAAACAGCGTTACATGCTCCAACATGTTCTCCGTATGCTCACCACCTCCATGCATGCATGCATGCATGCATGCATGAATCACGGGTTAGCAACATTTTTCTTCTTCGTCGTCGTCGTCGTCTTCTTCTTGTTTGAATTCTATTCACGCAAAGACCACTGTACAAAGCGAGAGGAATCAGAGGCTCCTTTTCAACAAAGTGCGCGTGCCTTCTTTTCTCGAGGGATGAAAAATAGCTACAGATTACGTGACACGGCTTTTGGGCAGAGAATAAAGCGGCGGCTGTTAGTGATGTCGCACGAGGCGGCCCACTCGGGATACAATATCTCCAGATGTGATCGCCAAGGAATTTGGAAGATAGCAGTAGGTAGCGAATCTTTCTACGTTTCTTGCGTGTGCTAAACATGGGGAAATCTTACCATCGTCCCTTTTGTCTTGGACGACACAGTTACATCGGAAGCTCACCTGCATGTGGCAGGTCTGCGATGGAGATCGCTGTGCCAAGCTGGGAGATGCGGGACGATGGACCAGACAAGATAGCGAGAGAAGCACGAAGGAGAGAGATGATGGCGGATCCGAAATCCACAAAGAGGATCCCGGGTGCCGGGCTTTTGGAGAACAGCGTGGGTGAGGAGGACAGCAGAATGGCAATCTGTGGATGATGGGTACTCCTGCTTTGAACAGAGATGGACCTCAGGACATGAGCAAGCGACATGTCATGTTGTTGCTGCTGCTGCCGCCGCCTACGTTACTGGTGGTGTGATCGTTCTTTTCAGTGCCAAAGATCCGGAGAATCCATGGTCGCATGAGGAGGAAGAGAGAGGAGGAGGAGGAAGAGGAGGAGGAAAGCTGTGTCGCGGGCATTTGTTCCGAAGCATATATGCTGCAGTGGCCATGGCGGTGGAGGCAAGCGATGAGGGCAGCGGAGATTTGGCTTTCCGCTTTGCGAGATCTGCGCTGTCCTCGGGGACGACTGCATCTGTTCCTTTTGGCCTGTGGTCAACACCTCGACGTCACACCGCCCGCCAGTGGGTCAGTCGGCAATTTAGTGCTTCCCGGAGGTCGGTGGGGCGCATCAAAGCTTTGGGGATTTTGCTGGGGACAGCTCGCAGTGGAGTCTTCTTTTTTGTCTCTCAGCTGCAGCTGCTGTGGACGCAGCAGCCTCCACTAGATTGCGTGCCAAACGTTGTTCCACTATTTTAGATTAAATCTCTGCACTGCTAACACTAATGAAATTTTACATAACCCTGCCAACTTCTTCTTCTGCAATCTCATGATCGTACGCTGCTCATAACCAATGAGGATAGTGAAGTTTAATGTACTATCCTCCGTAATCTCAACAAACAAATGCAGCAGCTCAAAACCATGGAAAATAGTCACAACTCCTGCAAAAATAACACCAGATTTATTTTCCATGACCCTTTCCACTTCCTGCAATAATAACACCCACTTTACCCACATATCGAGTGAAAGAAACCACAGAATTCAACAGTTTACACACAGTTTGTAATGAAGATTTACAGCTCTCCAGAAACACTGCCAGGAAAAAGGGAGGTGAGAAAACATGGAACAACCGGTAGTACAAATATAGTCAAAAGATGTTGTGAAGAGAAAGGTAGATCAGACTTGGCATCACATAAAGTAAGATGGATTAGAGAATCAAAGATTTCGCACTAAAAGTCGGATAACCACAAGCCATGTGATCACGATACGTGCTTTTTTGTCATTTCAGCAGAAATCAATGATCGAAGCAAATGGCTCGGATGTCTTCTTATTGGAAATTATTCACCGGTGGGCTGCATCACATGGGGGAAGTAGTTCCCTTATTTTATTTGTTGGGTGTCGAATTTTGAGCTTCACCAGATCCGGGTCCCCTCACTTCCTCCGATGTCGAATCACCCATCTCTTTGCCAGTTTCCCCGCCACTGTGGTCTTCTTCATCCTCATCGACAAGGGACTTCGCTCGCAAGAGTTCTTTGACCTTATGGAATTCATCATAGTGAGCCTTCCGGTGCTCCGTGAAACTCAACCTTGCAACATCCACTTCAGAATCTGAGTCGATGAACATATTAAATGATCTTGGTTAGCTATAGTTTCTACTTCCTAATATAAATTGTTACAAAAAAGAGAAAAACATACACCTTTAAAGCTTGTCAAACATTGTTCATATAAACAACTGAATTGGATCAGATATGTAACGAAGATGAAAAAAGCAGAAGATATAATAAAAGATGCATAAAAGTGTTATCCTCCACATGTAACAGCATTCGGAGGAGGTATAAGCACATGATGCGGTTCTCTTCCTAACAAGCTTAGATGGAAGACAACAGGTCAATGAACCATTTCGATGATGCAGCATATCACATAATGCAACACTTGAGTAAACTTAATACTAGCAAAGGAAAACCTTGAAAACCCCAAGAAACTTTACTCTCAAATGTGCTATCCATCTCTAGATTTAGCCAGCACAAACCTTACTTGATAAATGCAGGCTTTAGTGTGCAAGTGACTCGTCATTTAACACATTTGAATGACAAAAGTGACACAGGTGTTTTACAGACTGGTAATATGATATCATAACACACGAGCATTAAAAAGCAAAGAGAAATGAGACAGGTGGCTCCATTATCCCAATCATAAACAGACATACAATTACCTGAATTAAGCTTAATTTGTCTGATATGGGCATAAATAAAGAAATCATGCAAAAAATATAAGGTACTTATTAGAAAAAATATAAAAAACCAAAAAAATTAATATGCCATTATGTATAAACGAGATTCTCTTACAAAAGTACCTCAACAGAAAACAGTTCTAAAACACACCAAGGTGGCCTGATAGGAGAGCACAAGAACATCATTAGCAACAAAACAAACTAAGCAAAACATTGGACGGAGTCCATAGTAAAAAAAAAGCAGGCGGACCCGATGCACGACACTCCCACATTGTCTGGGGAGAGTCAACGTATGAAGGCCAATAAAGAGTCCATAATAACAAAGACTTAAAAATGATGACATATAATGCATTGGCAAAAAATAAGCAATCAAAGGAGATTAAAATTGGTGTTGATATTAGTGATGTTGAAGATCCATGTTACACCAGTTGAATGATAAATGTTAACTGAAACATATTGTACCATTTCATCAATGTATCTCACCAAATCTAGCACATACTATCAAGTCACTTTTTAACGCTTCACCTCCTAAATCACCCAGACAGATGTATTTGACCCCAGTCCATAATAGAAACTTCCTGGAGAGCAATAAACTTTTCACGGGTTTCAATGCTTGGCCATATCAGGAATCCCAACTGCACTCCATCTTTTCTCCTATTGTGATGCCAGAACAGATCATCATGGTCACATAGATTCATCACCAAGCCCATCATAACATCTTATACTTTCTAAAACTTCCAGCTAACTCAAAGAAACTAGAAAGAAGCTCGGAGCAAGAAATAAACATTCCAACCATAGCATACCATTACCCTAACATTTTAGTGCTATATCACTTAATCCTTGTAGTTTCTATTTTTCTCTTTTTCCTAAAAAACAAGGTTAGAATTCCAAATTTTCCTCGAGGTAGGCACATGCATTAGCCTCGTTTTCCACAAATTACATATCACTCACCTGCAAATATACAAGTCATTCAAACCAAAGCTTCAACAGGAATCACTTTTAAAGCTCATGCAACTGATTTCACTCTTCCATGCTAAAGATCATCACTTAGTCTGCATTCCCACCGATAAAGAACCCTTTTCACCATTCAACAATGATTTGAACCAATGTTTTAATAGCAGTTATATAAGATGCAAATTTATAAAGAAAGAAAATTCAGCTATTCTTATTTTGCTAGTATGAGTTTGATTTGTAAGAAAAAATAGAAAACAACGAACGAAAGACAGGAGAAACAGGTAAATTCCAAGTAGGTAGGAGCACTAAGCAGGAAGCAATGGGCAACCATCATCTTGCTCCATGGCATCAGTTTCATCTTCAGAAGATGTCCAATCCCCATTAGGGCTTCTGCTTGAAGAAGCCACATCATTCAAAGCAGTCATAAGAGCTTCAGCATGAGAAGAATTATCCAAGCATTCGTTGAAAGCATGTCTCGGTGATACAGAACCTACAAGTCAAAACAATGCATTAAAGTTACTCTTCACCAAAATTAACACTACATAAGATGAAATATAACAGATGTCTTACCATCATCATCGATCATAGGGTGATAAGGTGTCTTAGGCTCTGTTATTTTCTGCCTCACTGGTTTATTTGCTTCAATCTCATCCAAGTTTGCTTCATTCCATCTAACTCGACTCTTTCTAAGAACAAGCATGAAACAAACAAGCTGATCATATGCTGGATGCACATCAATGATCACATGTCTAAAGGAATGGATTGCATAAATGGAAAATTACTTTTTATTGAAATAAGTACATTTATATGTAATTAAAGAGAGGGGGCGGGGGAGAAGAAACCATGATGATGAAAGTTCTGCTTTATTATGATACTGGATTCTAAATAATTTTCCTTTTGCTATCATGTATAAATTTTCTGCTGGATTTCATATAAAAGACTAGAAAACCAAAGGTAAAAACAATATAAACAAAAAATTAAAAATATTAAAATAGTATATAGATTGGTCTTCAGTTCCTCTTTTAGAAGCAACACATATGTACAATTCTACAAAAAATAAAAAGAGGGGAAATATACATACATACAAAATCAGGCAACCATGGTGTGTGTGTATACATACATACATACATATGTATGTATGTATGTATGTATGTATGTATGTTACATATATGCATAAATACATACATACATACATAAATACATATATACATACATACATACATAAATACATACATACATATATATATAACGCTTTTCCTGAAAAATCCTTATTTTGGATTTTTTTAAATAGTGTCCTATTTTATTTTTTTTCAAATATTTTTTATAATTAAGAAAATACCTAAATTATCCCTCAAAAAATTTATTATATTTTTTCATCCATGATAATATTTTGATCATCATAACAAAAAAAATCATAATGAGTCAAATAAAATCAAAACATACTAAAAACTATTTGATATATCCTATCATTCACATAGATATTTATAATCATTTAGAAACAACATTACCCAAATAAGAATTAAGAATTATCTTGTTACAATATTTTGTTCATCATAATAAAAATATTTTAAAATCTACTTGAAAAAATAATAAATGAGTCAAATGAACTCCTACCATCAACCAAACCAATTACAGGTCTAAAAATATTATATTGTAATGGTCTACCAACAATAACAACCAAAAGATATAATGTAATATCATTTATAATATTTTTTAATAACTTAATAGGATTTTTAGTACCTCAATGAAAATATTACAAATATTATTGAAAAATAATACAAATGAGTCAAATAAAAACATCATAATAGTTCAATATTAGTGAAAAACTAACAAAAAATTTAGAGGAAAAAATTCATGAGGGGGTATTTATTATTCATAGGTGGTCATATATTATATATGGCATATTATACATTACATATTATAATTATATATTACCGATTACATATTATAGATTATATATTATATATTATATTATATATTACATATTGCATATTATACGTTATATATTACAAATTACATATTATATATTATATATTACATGTTATATATTATATATTATATAGGATAAATTTTGAGAAAAAGCCCTTTTCTTTAAAAAAAAAATTGTAAAACTTTGTAAAATTCTCATAGAGCATACTTTTTTTTTATAAATGATCATTTTGCTCATGCTTGCTCCACCTTGTGTCACCACCCTGCACCATCTCCTCCATTGCCTTCCCTTCCCTTTGACCCATCAGACTTGCTAGGGTCATCGAGGGCAAAGCCTCGGAAATAGAAGGCGATACGTAACATTTGATCTTAGGCCTTCTAAAGGTCTCCATAGAACGTCTCTAGGGTTACGATCAAACAAAACAGCGAAACAACGGATATTATAATCCATAATATCTTTGTTATTGCGATCGAACTCAAAGATCGACGGTCCGACCCCTGCAGAAGTTAGGGTTTCTATTGGAGCCCCCAATCAGCAGGTCGATCGTAATGGCCGACAAAATATGGTGATATCCCGCGCGTCAAGGGTTGTGCTCCTCTTCTCTCACCCACCACCCAAGGCACCGAAGCGATCGTGTGACAGGCTGTGTCGATGGCGGCGCAAGAGGAAAAAGGGCTAAAGAAAGCGACGACATGAACGAGAGACGCCGGGGGGAAGCAAGGCGTACCGGCGAGCGGCAGCGCACGGGGGAGGGTTAGCGCCGGCGACGGCGGTACAGCGCGCGAGGAGGCGGTCCGTGGCGGGCGATGGGCCGGCGGGACTTTTTGCTGCTGCGACTGTCCGACCAACGTTACACGCGCCCACGAAACTACCAAATCTGGTCCGCGTAATGACGTCACGAGCCATTATGCTCATTCGTCTGTGACGTGGCTTCTACTTAAATGTGCCGATTTGAAGTCAATTTTATTCGCTCGCTATAAGACATTCCTAAACACGAATCACTTCGTGTTTCTACTTGTTGGGTTTGAAATGGCCCAAATAGAGCCTATTCGAATCGGCCCAAATACGACACTGGTGGCCCAAATACTATACGCTCATATACCATTTCCCGGTGAGCGGGAGTGACGCTGGCGGCCACCGACGGCGGCGCCTCGGCCGCTTGCCCTCCTCCTCACGATCGGTACGCTCTCGTTAGTGCCAGAAGCCCCGGCGTAGGGTTCATTGTTGTGATCAAGGTTTGATTTTGATCATGTTTCAGGGGTCAGATGGTGTTGGTGCCGCACAGGGAGGGGGTTGCTCAAGAACTGTTCGGAGATCGGTGCTAAACACCTGGAGGGCTCGCTTCGGGTCTCTGTCGTTCTTCTCCCCCGTCATTTCTCTCTCTGCGATTTGGATGTGCTTCCGTGGTGCAGTGATGGCAGCGATGGCTCGTCCCATGCAATCCAGATCGAATCATATCATGCGGAGGAGGACACCACCCAAGTTTTATTGCCGAACATGGAGGAGGAAGTGCCGAAGCTCCTCTCCCGCTCTTCATTTACTTCCATCACCGGCGCCCATATCCTTCGCCCTCATAAATGCAGTTGGACTTTGGACAGTGTCAGGCACTTGCTCTGACGGCCTTTCGGAGATCGAATTCCAGCCTCGATTGCTTCCCGAGGCGCATTGATGATGGTTGGTTGGCTTCATAAAGGATCGGCCTGATGAGCACCCAAATTTGGTTGATTGATGGTGAGCTGCCTAATTCGGTATGAGAAGACATCATTCTCATTGCACAAGCAGATTCATATTACGATGCAACTGATCTAATCACCACGAAGCATTGTGTTGGGATAGATTCACTTCAATTATGAGGCAAAGCCTGTCTTTTTCTTGTGTGATGGATGTTGTCAACATCTAACATCCATATCCATCAGATGTCTTTGTTCACGAGGCATGACGAAGGAGAAGAAGACCTCTCTATCTGTTTCGACCGACTACTCTATCATGAGACTGTATTAATGGTAATCACAAATGGCTGCTAAATCTACGATGAACTCCATGTATATGATCTCACTCTAAACTCGAGAAGAACCGACGAAGGAGAAGAAGACCTCTCATCTGTTTCGATCGACTACTCTATCATGAGACTGCATTAATGGTAATCACAACTGGCTGCTAAATCTACGATGAACTCCACGTATATGATCTCACTCTAAACTCGAGAAGAACAAGTGTGGGGACTTATCACTCCCACTTGCTGCTACCACCATTGAATTGGAAGGCAAGGGTTAGATGAAGTGCTCCACAGCCTAATTTATTGCCTCGATTCAAGTCGTCCACATTATTATTATGCAAGTGTCACGCGGATATCCAACCCAACAAGCTGTGGAATCACAGCGTGTAATGAATCCTTTGAAATATGAGATATCAACTTTCAATTGACCTCAAGATTGAGGTATGAATGAGATCCAAATAAGAACGAAAATTATTGTTCTTAGTTCCACAAGAAGCATACAACCTACACCACACATGGTTTCTAATGTTCTCTGTCACAACTTGGAAGGCTCAGTAAATGAGCCGGTAAATGTAGATGGTGTACATGTCTCTCTCGCATTAGCTGACGTTTATGACCATTATTACTACTTCAGCTACATACAGCAGGCCATTTACTTGGTACTGCTCAAGTTAGGACAGCAGATCATATACAGATCAAACATGAGCTCATGGTTGGTGCATATTTAGTACTTCTTCCCTTGTTTGCATGAAGTCTGTACTCTCGACTTTGTTGGCCATGCAGCATTTGATGATAAAACCTAATCTGTCGGCATCGAACTATTGATCTCGATTGATTACGAAAGAGATCGATTTAGACTTGACGAGTGAAATGTATACGATTATTTTTTTTTATGTCATTTTAAAGACTTAATTAGGTGATCATAATCTCATACGCGTAAGCGATTATTTCTGAGGAAGGTTGCAGGAACTCCAACGTCTCATCTCCGAGACTGTGCTCGCCTCTGCGTCCACGTTAAGCTCGCGAGGGCTTTAATGCACTGGACCAACCCTACTCTCCCAACCGATACCCTAATCCTTGTCTCCTTCCTTGCTTCCCTTATATATCTCCCTCCATGTGGCCTTTTACTTCCCACCTTCCCTTCGCCTCCTATTCCTGCTTCATGGCTCACGTTGAGCTGAGAAGGACGATGCTGGGCGCGCGGTGGCTGCTGCTCTGGGCGGCGTTCGTGTCGGTGCGACCGGAGCCGCAGGTCCCGTGCTACTTCATCTTCGGCGACTCGCTCGTCGACAACGGCAACAACAACAACATCGCGTCGTTGGCCGTCGCCAATTACCCGCCGTACGGCATCGACTTCCCCAGCGGCCCGAGCGGGAGGTTCACCAATGGCTTGACCACCGTGGACGTTATCGGTATGGCGTTCTACGTATGCCAAGTATAGTTTTCCGCTTCTGTTCTTAGTCGCTCAAGTAATGCTGCAACAGTGTCTGCCATAATGACGACTGATACTGCTCTACATTGAGAAGATAACGTACCCCATTCGCCATCATTGTTCGTGCAGGAGAATGGTAGAATTCTTGCTCGCCATCGTTCGCTTCTGAACCTTAATAAACCATTGTCATCTTGATCATTCTATTCAAACCAGAACACATAAGGTAGTTTAGTGGACGGCACACACGAGTCACCGCACTGAGTCCGGAACACGTGAATCGGGCGGCGGCGTCCATGCTATGCCATTAAGCTTGCAGTGGTGGGAGCCTCGTGGTCTGAGCTATATCTTTTATGCTGCAGCCAATTAATAGTTCGTCTGTGACAAATTCCATGTTCTTGTGCTCTACCATATTAAGCAAGCCAGGATGTGGTACGTTCTAAGTCTGGTGGCAGGCCGCAGTCACGTACTTGAACAGAGCATAGGGATGAATCGACTTCGACTGCGAGGCTCAGAACAGTAAATGCAGGATATGAGTCTACTCGGTCATCGGATCGGGTGCTCCCAACTCCATTTATTATCTTCACGTGATCACTATTTTAGGTTTGCTTTTCCTTCTGGTGATCCTATCCGCTTGGGGAAGAGTAGCGACTTTAGAACCAGTTAGGAATGCTGTGCTTCTAACACCATGAACAGATGGATCACGGTCTCGAAGTTAGTATTGGGTATCGGAGGCTGAAGTTATGATTGATTTGTGCAGCTCAACTGTTGGGTTTCGACGATTTCGTCCCACCTTACGCGAGCACGAGAGGGCAAGCGCTTCTCACCGGTGTAAACTTCGCCTCCGCGGCCGCCGGAATAAGGGAGGAAACCGGCCGACAACTGGTACGCCTTCTCTGAAAGGTTGCTTGACACCTAGAGATGTACATGGAGAAGAGAACTAACTTGTGTAGGCTTGGGCTTGCAGGGTGGGAGGATTCCTTTCGGTGGACAACTGCAGAACTATCAATCGGCGGTGCAGGAGATGGTCAGCATACTGGGAGATGAGGACTCTGCGGCTAATTACCTCAGCAAATGCATCTTCTCCGTCGGCTTGGGGAGCAACGACTACCTCAACAACTACTTCATGCCGGCGTTCTACTCGACCGGTCAACAGTACACCCCGGAACAGTACGCCGACGAGCTGATCCAACAGTATTCGCAGCAGCTCAGGGTTAGTCTTTCTTTTCCGGTTCAACTATGGCAGCATCAATGGCAGATCTCGACATGATACCGATGAGTTGGTTGCTCGTCCTCACGTGCTTTAGACTCTGTACAACTACGGAGCGAGGAAGGTGGCGTTGATAGGAGTGGGACAGGTGGGGTGCAGCCCGAACGAGTTGGCTCAACGGAGCCCCAACGGCGTCGCCTGCGTCGAGGAGATCAACAGCGCGATCAGAATCTTTAACGCGAAGCTGATCGATCTGGTGGATGAGTTCAACGACTTGGACGGGGCGCACTTCATTTACATCAATGGCTACGGCATATTCGAAGATATCTTGCGGAACCCGGCAGCCAACGGTGAGGAACATCGGTCGCCTGCCTTCATCGTCATTTCATCAAACACTTATCATACGTTGTTGGTCGCATCACGTCGTGGATCGGTGTGCTTCAGGGTTGAGCGTGACGAACAGGGGATGCTGTGGGGTGGGGAGGAACAATGGCCAGATTACATGTCTGCCTTACCAAGCCCCGTGTCCGAACAGGGATGAGTACCTCTTCTTCGACGCGTTCCATCCAACCGAAGCTGCAAACATCATCATTGGCAAAAGATCTTACAGCGCGCGGTCTCCTGGTGACGCCTACCCCATCGATATCCGTCGCCTTGCTCGAGTCTGATGTCGCATCGGCGTCAAGGAGCCGTGGGTGTTTCGTCCCCCCCACCCCATCTGTACTGTAGCCTACTAAGTGCGTGGAACTAATATGTGCGTGGGTATTATTTTCTCTGTCTGTCGACTGAAAACCCCAAATAAGGCTCATATTCCGTGCCTTTTGGTTTCCTTGGAACTGTTTCTCCTGCCATACATATGATTGCTGGAGACTGCATTCCAGCCGTACATTGCAGACGATTTCTACTTGCTTGAACATAAGATCAAGCATCTCTAGTCAACTTGCTATGAAAATTTTCAATCAGAGAGTAACAGCGATACAAACCATGATGGATTTCAGCCACTCCATATGTTCCAAGAGATTATACATGGGTCGATACGAGAATCAAAAGTCACATATCATCCTTATACACGCGTACGGAGAAAGAATAAAATGATCATTGTCACATGGCAAGGTATGTGTTATCACGAAGGAAGGCCCCAACACAATTGCAATGATACATTTTACCTATATCACCAGACAATCCAAAGCTACAAGTTATGAGATGATCTCAGAAAAAAAAAAAAAAAGTGATTAGATGATTCCTGTAAGCACCAAAAATTCAACCATGAAAAAGACATATTACATTAGTTTGGCAAAGGGCCGTGCGGTTGTATAACATTGTATGTCATTTAACAGTAGATTACACCAAACCGAACTAGCATCTTGGTATCTTACTCTTATTGGAACATCCGATAGAAGTCATAAGTTTGTGGTGGATGAACGGGACGAGCGGGTGCTACCGCCGTCTTTCTTCCATATGGCCTCAAAATTCTGGAAACATTTTAATGGCGTCACCTGGCAATGCAACAAGAAAGTGACAAAACCAGTACTTTTTAAGTTCATGACTGTCAGAGAAAGTATGTGGTGCAGCTACTGAAAACCAAAGTAATTTTGATGCAGCCAAATTAAATTGCATGAGGTTCTCTGTTGAAACAGGGGCAGTCAAAATAAGAATACAATGATCAAAATAAATACTCACAAACCAAATTGGTCACTTACATCTCCAATTTATTTTTCAATTTTTAGCACACTTAAAAGGTATTTCCCTATGAAAACTGAAAAAGGTGTAAGAGCAAGAAACTTTGTGATGTTTTTATGTACACCTCAAACAATTGTCCACTGCACTATGTCATGTCGATTAGTAAGTATTTCCCTATGAAAACTGAAAAAGGTGCAAGAGTAAGAAACTTTGTAATGTTTTTATGTACACCTAAAACAATTTTGTCCACTGCACTATGTCATGTCGATTAGTATATTACAGTTTGATTACATCATAAACGTTGTGGTAAGATGGAGTTTTTAGGTTACCAGAAAGGACAGAGCAAGAAACATTTACATCCATCAACAATTGCAATTACTCAAATAGAAGATAAAACAAGAAAAAACCATTTAAGAAAATAATCATGCCCAAAGAAGACCTACAGATGCTTCTGAAGAAACAGGATAGAGTTATTTAAAATTAGTAGTGTGATGAGAAATCGAAGGAAGCTTAAGAAAATTTCATTAGAAACAATAATAGGAGATTCAACAGCTTTTAATTTGACAATTGATACTACCCAAAAACAGAACTCAGTGGTATAAAAAGATTTATGCAGTCGATCACGAATAATTGACATTATGGTTTACTGTTGAGTTTATGATTATGTTCTCCACAATATATCTATATGTTCGGCTATTTGCGGTTCCAGTATTTGCAAGAAATCAAGTATGGGTACATGCGCCACTGAAGAATTAAGACTAGTACAAATGAATGCTCTTGCATCACAAGAACTAAAAGTATAATCTTTTTACTGCATGGAACTTTAAGTCGACATCGATTTTTAAGCTTCATAATGTTCTGATAAAAATGTGATTAATTTTTTAAAATTTGCTTCCCTCCAGCAATTCAGAGGTAGTAGGAATCCACAATGTTATGCGTTTATACTTCCTAGAGATGACCATCTGCACTATGTGCGTACATAGGTGGAAATTGAATCAAACTTTCACCAAAAAATGATTTAGATAGGACTGATCTAAATTCTCCTGGTATTTTGAAAACTCAGCTAATCAGTAGCACAATTCTGAAGGAGTAACAGAAAATAGTAATTGTTTTTTTGTACTTTCTGAACTAACAACAGTATATAGAACATACTAGTTCCAGAAAACATGGAAAACCAATTACAAGGAAAATAGCTGCAACCCGAGGTAGAAATCGAACAAACTTACCTTCCAACGTCGTTTTTGAGCAATATGGTTTTGAATTTTTGACAACCGATCAATTATTTCTCTAAATGTTGGTCTGTCAGCAGGATTTTCACTCCAGCAATGCTCAATCAACCTATAAGGGGGAAAGATGATGTATCAGATTCAGTCAATCTTCTGTGATAACAAAAGCAACAACAACAAGAAACTAATTCTGGACAAGCATGGAGTCTTCTTTGTTGGCATTAATTAGAGGCATAATCAACACCAAGATCTAGGACAGTGGTATTCAGAAACATGGAACATGAATCAAGCCAGATAAGTTATTTAACAAAAAACACCAACTACATTATTACAACCATGAAAATCAAAGATTTGGCAGAGCAACCATTGTTTGTCATAGAGGTTATAACAACAATTACAACAACAACAAATTGTAATGTTCCAACTATTTGGGAAATATGAATACTTTTTTTGGATACGGCTCAAGATATACATATTTTGCTTACTTAATGTCTATATGTTGTTTTTTATTTTATCAAGTAACCTCATCTCTGTGACAAACAATCAAATGAACTAGAGCATATTGTGGCTGGAAAAACGACAAATGGGATGGTGGGAAAAAGTGCTGAAAGGTTTATATGAAAAGGAAAACAGGAAATTCTCATGGATTAGGCCCCTACATAAAACATATATTGCATGAGTTATTGATTCCACATTATTGTTTTCTGTGTTAAATTTGTTCATTGCATAATATCATCCAGACTCCAAATGATCACATGAATCCTACAAATTCTTGTTTTGAAACAAATATGTGGAATTTTCTCCTTAAAATCTTTTATAACAACATCTAAAATTTACCAAGACAATGGAATCATCAAACAACAAAGATGCATCTATCTTCATATTTTGCCCCTTGATATACACAAAAGATATTCTTAGCAAAAGATCCCAAAATTTATTACAATGAATGCTAAATTGTAGCTACTCATTCAAAAATTTTCGGAGCTCCTATTGAGAAACACTGAAGCTCACATTTTTCTCCAAGGAACTTAAGTGTACCATCGAGGACATTCATCAAACTGATGCAACTAGCCTCAAGACTTAGTTTCATTCAGGCCAAATAAAATCACACTGGACCACGGTACTGGTAGTAATTAAATTTTTAGTTTAATATTTTAAATTGCTACCATAGCTGAAATCAATTTTATAGTTGAATAGAGCTTTGGTCAACAGGCCTTAGTTTAGAGTTCATGAAATTAAAATTGGACTAGGCAAAAACTTAATGAAAATGATGTGTCTTAGATTTTACAACACATAAAGAAACGAGAGTAAATCTTTCTATATTTAAAGACAAATTGACTAGAGAAAGAGAAACAAATGACAATATATAGGTGAAGGTACTAGGTGGGTTATGGCAACTGAAAGTAAAAAATGGCAAACAAAAATGGTATAACAATGGGAAGGTTGATTGATACTCTGGTAGTATGTATCACACCTATCACATGACCTCCCTCTCATCATGCAAAACCCCCCTGGCTCTTGTGTCATACCATTGAAAAGCCGATTATATTTGTCCCCATTCATCCAAAAGATCCCTGAGTGTATATCTCTTTTCTGAATTTATGACCACTCCAAGGCAACTTGCCAAAGAAAATGAAAAGAAGAAAAAAAATTAGGGGAATGAAGATTCTCCACAATTCCTTATTCTTTGATTTGAGATAAATAATGTCCCTAGTAAAACATATCTTATGATCATCATTACTGATTAATCAAAATACCTGATTCTATAGCCTCAAGTTTTAGTGGTCAAAACACATTCGCTAATAGAAGTCAACTTAAGTTGATAGTAAAGAGAAGGATATTTCAAATGAGATTCCCTAGCAACAAAAAAATGTATTTGTTTATGATTGAATAAAACTAATGAGTGTTATCAGGCTTGAGCAAAAACTAGCAAATAACTGTTGAAATACAGGATAAAATACGGTGTGCAACTGCTACTACAATTGTATTATCTGAGAATATTATACTCCTAACAGATAAAATGAGATCAATGAAGCCAACACAAATCAGTTTATGATGTAAATGCTGCTTCATGTAGATCACGCATTTGCACATCAAAGTGGGAAATCCATTCTTCGTGGGATACAATAACTTATCACATAGCAAACCTAAGTGTTAAATGTGCATGTTAATTGGTTTTACCATCCAAAAGCAAAACAAAGAACAAAGCTAATCAGCATCATCAAATCTAAACAATAAAGCATTGCTGGTTGTGACAAAAAAAAGTAATATAATAATGATAATAATAAATTAGACCAACTAAAGAATATCAAAGTAAGAACAAAACTTACTCTTTTAATCCATGAGCATACTGTTTTGGTGGAGCCCTAAAAGGTGGTCTCTGTTTAGACACATATGCTTTTGGAACTTCATTATCTTGTTTATAGGAAAAAGGAGGGCATCCTTCAATCATCTAGAGAAATGATAAAGGGTTGAAAATGTTAATGCAATATGACAATGCATTGGACTTAGCCACAAGTGACTAGTAAGATAAAATATATCCAAAATAATCATATACCCAAGTACAATTTTATCACAATTACAGAAAGAAATAATCTCAGTATACATTAAATTATAAAGGTGTATCGAGTCTCAAAGATAGCTTAGATAGCCAATTTCAACTAGAAAACTTAGTTCCACACCACCACTCGATTTTAAGTTGGCATGAGTATTAAATGTCAAATTGGTGCATAACAAATGTAAGGGGAAGAAGCAGTAATATGGTACTTAACAATTTAAAGAAAGCTTAGAGTCTAAAGCCAAAAGAACATTTATTACAATAACAACAGGCTCTTAGTTTCTCAAGCTTCACAAGGATCCTTCATGGTCAATCAAGTATCAGACTAACTTGTGTTATTAATAGTAAATAAGAAAGTATATCTCCATGAGATGAGATAAACAGAGAGTAAGAAAGGACACGAAAGCAAAAGCACTATAGCTGAAATAGCATACTTCAAACCAAGGTTCGATGTACCGTACCGTACTGACGTTTCGACCCAAGCTTGGTATGGCATGGTACCAGGGCGTACCGAACAATTTTATATTTTTTTCATATTGTAGCACTGTAGCGCTGCTACAGTATATTACTGTAACACTGTAGCGGTACCGGGCGGTCCGCGAACCGGTATGCCGTCGGACCGGTACATACCGCCCGTACAGGGTGGTACCATTCGGTACTGCATACCTTGCTTCAAACCAAGGTATGCAATTTCGAATGGTACCGCCCGGTACGGGCGGTACGTACCGGTCCGACGACATACCGGTACGTGGACCGTCCACTACTGGACGGAACGTGCTACAGTATTATAGTAGGAAGAAATATATAAAATCGTTCGGTACGCCCTAGTGTACCGCTCGGTACACGGTATCGTACCGTACTAAGCCAACCTCGAAACATCGGTATGATACGGTATTGCATACCTTGCTTCAAACCAAGGTCCGCAATACCGTACCGTACCGGAATTTCGACCTGAGCTCGATACGGTACGGTATGGGTGTACCGAGCACTGTAGCAGTGCTAGAGTGCACTGTAGCACTGTACCGGGCGGTACACATCGAAACGGCAGACCTTGCTTCAAACTACTACTACTACTAAACTAGAAAGTCATGTAACAGAACCTGTCACAATTGTCAAAGTTCAATCACATTACACCTCATGCATATAAAAGAAGACAGACAAAAAAGATAGATCCTAAACATTTGTTGGTGCAGTAGCTTATTTCTCGCAACAGATTCACCTTCAAATCCGTGACTAAAATAAGTTCTTGAAATTAAATGAAAGCAAATCCTTTACCTCTTGCAGGATCAAAGCAAATGAAAAGACATCCACTTTTGTATCATACTCCTCGTTGAGGAAGACTTCTGGTGCCACATACCTGCCTGTATATAGTGAAACCATAAAAGAATAAGAATGATACAACCAAATCATGATATACTGGAATTCTTTAGTGAGTGGCGACACAAAACATGAACAGGCACCAAAATGTTTGCAAAAAGTAGCTAAATCTTTTCTCCACAATCCCAACTAACTTTTAATGCTTGATTAACAAACTAGACTCTACAGTCCATAATATGCTTGTATTCTGGTTTGTAGCATGCTTTATTAGATAGGCATATAGAAGATCTCATATGTGGGTGGATATTAACTAAACTTTGACGAAACCATATTTTTCATGTTCAAAGATAAGATCAAAGTCTAGCAAGATATGGGATCACAAAGATCCAGAGTCAGTAGCCTAACGGAAAATTAACTATTGTCTGAATAAAATAAAGAAAAGCATAAGAGAATATTGCCACACTCACATGCAGTGTCAAGACATGTCAATGGTCTTTCCTCTTTTACAGTCTTTGCCACTTTTAACAACTTGCTAACTCCAAAATCTGCAACTTTCAAATGCCCAGAATCATCTCGCAAGATATTTCTGAAGCAAAAATGTTTAGACAATAGAGGCTCTCAGGCAAATAATAAGATAAACACACAATTCAGATCAGAGAGCAAACGATAAGTATCTGGACACTTACGAAGGCTCAAGATCACGGTGAATTATGGCTTCAGGTTTATGCTCGTGTAAATAATTCATCCCTCTAATATATTTGTTTAAAAAATATTAGTTTATGCTCAATTAACTGAAGATAAAAATTTGAATCATGGTAAGAAATAACCATTAAAGAATTTGCATTTCCATTGGCATTCCTCAAAAATACACACAAATAATACAATAATAAGCAAATAAAAAGTGAACCAACCTAGCAATATCAAGCGCAAATAGCACTGCTGAGGATGGCCTTAGAGTTCGTTTCCGATTCAGATAGGCCCGTAGATCACCCTGCATATGAATGAGAACTAATGATCTGAATGACATATTCACTCAAGCAAAGAAAGTTTTCTGTCTGTAAAAAAAAAGGTAACCAATCACTGGAAAAGCAAATAGGTGGTTTGCAAAGAAATCCTTCACTGAACTGATACGTTGGCAACATGCACTCATCTATTCTGGTGAACAACATGAAAGTAGACCCTTCTTAATATAGACATGTCAATACTTGGGGTCAAACAAGGTCACGCTTCTCATGTAGAGAATCATTGATAGTTACCTAGCATACATGTGAAATTGAGAAAAAGTTCACTGATGCATGTCAGGATAGCTTTCATTTTCATCTTAATGCATGATAGTCTCTGTTTTCTTGTCTTTTCCCCAGTCTCTTTCTCCCTTTCCCATCCCTCCAACTCCTATATGTACATGAAATACAAAAGCTAGGTTCATACTTCATACTTGACATACTAACAATGTATGCATTTCAAAGGAATCGCTCAGCATGAGGAGATAATTGAGCAGCCAATTTGGTCATTGCTCTCATGCGACTTTCATGAAAATGGAAGAACAAGAAAGTAAGAAAATATTGAGCAACCAGGTTTATATAGCCAGCTAGAATCCATTTAGCTACCAAGCTGAGTATTTCACACTTAGAGTAACAACCTTGTGCAAATATTCTGTGACAATCATCATTGGACTACTTTGAGTAACAGCACCCAAAAACTGGACAACATTTGGATGCCGTATTTGCTGAAGCAATGCAAGCTCATCCCTGAATGCCCTTCTGCAAAATATAAAGAAATCCTAACCAACAAATAAATGAACCAAAACCTGACTGCAACAGGTACATCGAGTAGACATTACAATTTGCAAACATAAAAATATGCAGAAAAAAAATAGGACCAACCCACAATTTATCCTCATCAGCCATTACATCATCACTGAACTTCTTCACAGCGACTTGAATTCCTCGCCATTTTGCTATAATAAATGTTCCCTAAAAGATGACATTGGTAAAAAAAGGGGAGGTAATAAGTTGTATTAACAGGAGAAGTTACATCAACTTTCGACTTCAGAAAAAACAGGATAAGTTTAAATCATTAATATAATGTCAATTACAAAGACAAATTTCTGCAGAGCTGAAAGTCATTTAGTAGGAGCTATTTTAGTTATTTCAGAGCAGCTTGAATGTAAATGAAGCGAAAATCCCTAGATTGCAGAATCACGGTGGTCATACGACGTTAGAACAGCAATGAAAGAAGTCATAAGCTCCCAACTATTTAAGTCAGCTACATAAATCTTCTATCAGCATTAACCACTAGTCAAACTAGGAGCCATCATTTCTAATGAATTTCTCTTAGATATTTCTCTCTCTTGACATCAATAATCCTAATTGACTCACCTTGTTTAACTAGTGCATCTACAGGTGCAGCTCTAAGTACAATGAGACTTGACCTGCTTTGACCAGCACACAACTAGAAACATGTGAACGTTTCCGTGAACAGAATATAAACAAAGTTTATCTATCATATGAGATACAGTGCTATCTGATAGAACAAATAACTTGGTGGGTGCAAGTATTAGGATAAACTAGGGACTACTAAGGTTGCTTTCACATGCACAAAGGAGATCATGAAATGCACCAACAACGAGTCCAGGGAATTATTACATGTGGGAAGAGCCACAAGGAAGATTGAAGCTTAAGAAAACTTGGAAAGTCAATGGAGGCAGAAGAAAGAGACATGACAACCCTTAATAGTTCAATTGAGCATAAGCAGAGATCAAAGCAGAAAAGATATTCATGCAGTCAACAACTTAAGCAGTTGGATTTTGAGCTCCAATTGGCATTATTTTTTTGTATTTAGCTTCCAACAATTTGTAAATATCTTCATTCAAATGCCAATACTAAAACATAGAAGAAGTATACAGTGTTAACTAATTGGAAAAACTACTCTGATTAAGAACAGAAAGTTAAAAGACAAATAACAGAGATTAATGCTAAACATGTTACTACCATGCACTGACTGATTGAACATAAGAAAAGGAAAACAACACAAAGTTACAGTTAAGGACATATGTTGTCATAGTTGCAGATGAACATGAGAAAATGTACCTTAGTTATGTTAACACTGTTAGTGAAATCAAGTTCGCTGGGGTCAATCTCATATTCAGGGACTTCACGGGCATTCTCAACACCCATAGGAGTCACCTGCAGAAGATACAAAACAACAAGAACTAACACCACAAGAATTTATTAAAAGAAAAGACAACTACCTTCTCATCAAACTGGAAAGACTAATAGGTCTTCAATGATGTACCCGTAGCTTGGCACCATGCTTCTCAAAAAGCTTGATCACTTCATGGTTTTTGTAATGAACTGCATCTGCAAGTGGCTGTTTGGCAGGAGCAATAGTGATGAAATTTGACTTAAGACTAAAACTAAACAATAAACTTTCATTATGCATACACCATGTGGATAATCATCATTGACAAAAAAATCATTTAACTCAATCCAGATATTATGACCTCACTGCCAAGTTCAAACAGAATTATGATTTTCAGCCAATATGCTCAACAGTTCTCCTCACAATGGATCAATGCTTCACCTGGATGTCATGTCCATCCAGATTCATTTGGTTCTTGTAAAATTCTGTTGAAACCAACTAGTTTCAGCAAAAACATAACCAGCATTGGCTAAGGAGAAACTGGTTTCAGCCAAAACTAACCAGCATTGGCTAAAGAGCATTATGTGAAAAAAATTACTAATATTTTAACTCTTATGTTAAAAGTTTTAGTGTGTATATATATATATATATATATATATAATGTATGTATATGCATGTGTATGTATGTGTATGTGTATGTATACGTGTGTCTATGTGTACATATATATATATAATATTTAGAACATACAAACATGAGTGAAGTAGGTCTATGGTTAAATTCCATTCAACAAGTTAATTAAGAATGTTTATGACTTCTGTTTTTCTTAGTCTTAAACCTTTGGATGACGAGTGTTATTCTGCCATCATATTATTTTAGCTATTTCTCAATGTTACAATTTCTATTAAATCACACTGTCTATATAACTGAATGGTTGATAACTCGGGAAGCTATATTCTGACTCCCTATCTTACGCATACTCAGTTGTAGCCAATAGTTATAATATAAACTGTCTAATGTAGACAACTACAGATCCTAAGTAGAATAAGCTCTAGCGTTAAAAGATAACAAACTAACTTTGCAAGATAAATTTTCTTCTATTTCTTCCATTTTTTTCAATAATTTTCCTAAACCTTCACACAAAACAGAGGGATTTGTTAGCAAAATATTTGTCATTCATGCATTCGTTTCTCTTAATTAAACTACATCCCAACAATCAAGGAACAATTATGAGCATCCATTTTCGGAAGTCTCGAATTGAACTAACAACATCTGACTGCAAGAATTAAAGCACCAAAGAGAAACAACAAGATGCTACAGGGATCCAGCAACTTGCAAAAGGAAATATTGCAGCACCTATTGCTCGGATCAAAGTTTTAAATTGTCCTGACTCTAGCCCGTCTACTTAGTTTTTACCAACACGAATTTTGGAGCGGCAACTAATTCAGCCAGAATGCGCGATGCACATGTATGCAAGTCTAGCATGGTCATCTTAGCCACAATTCAAAATCCTAGCAATGACCAAGATTCGTATATTAGTCTTCCCACCAAAAGTCCATAAAAAATAAGAAAGAAGCAATAGTTAATTCACAACAAAGAAACTGAAGAAGAAACAGTGTCACGCACCGTACTGCCCCACCGATCCTCCGGGTCGACCTGAGCCCCCCTGTCGAGCAGCAGCTGGACGACGTCAGCGAAGCCCTGGCAGGCAGCGACATGGAGGGCAGTGCGACCGTCGATGTCCCGGAAGTTCACGTCGACCCCAGAGGCAAGGGTCTCCTCGATCCCGGCGAGATCGCCCTCGTTGGCAAGGTACATGAGGCGGATGTTGGCGTCGACCTCCTCCGGGACCTGCAGCCCATCGAGGTCCCCGGATCGAAGGGCCTGGAGCTCGCCGTCTTCGCGATCCGGCGCGAGCGACGACTGCTTCCCGAGAGTGAATCGCCCCGTTGACTTGGCCTCCATTCCCCAAAGTCAGACTCCAAGCGTTGGGCGTATCGAATCCAACCCTAGGCGAAAGCAGGGAGAATAGGATCGATCAGGGCTTCCGATGTTTGGGGGAAGACGAATCTGAATCGAGGTAAAGAAACGAGCGCTTCGTCGTCGCTGGCGGCGAATACTTATCACAAGAAAGCTGGAAAAGGACACGCTGATTCCTTGACACGAATCGTGATGAAAGTTCGGTAAGAAATCGTGGTAGGGACTCTATCTTCCCGTGTGAATTCTCCTTTTCGCGGGCGCATCAGCCACTGGCACGACACGTTCCACGAAGGGTGGGGGTTTTTGTTGTGTCGGCCGAGTCAGGGAGCACGGAATTTGGCCACGGACGCCACGACCACCGCTCTTCATCTGACGTCTTACGTATCCAGTACATCTAATCTTTGTGTGTTGTGTGTCCCGAACGAAACAGATTAGTCACCAGACCTCGGATCCGGCAGCGTTATCTGTTAAAAAGGCCAGTGAACGGACGTGGACCACGATAGCTGCCGATTTACGGCACGACTCTGTCCACACATTGGCCGGCGGGGTAAAAGAGTTATCAGACTAGATAGAGAATTAAATTCAAATGAAGGTTTAAATGAAGTCATGGAAATAGTTACGGTATGATGATGATAATTGTTAGAAATATCTGAAGTTTCAAGCTCATTATGTTAAGTATTTTTCCATCAAATGGGTGAAAACCATCGAACAGGTTGTACGCATAAGAGGAAATGCGTGTATTAACGGAGGGAAATGGCGGAAGAAGCGTCTTACAAGGGAAACAGCAGATCTCCACGACCTCCCACGAGTCCAAGCTCTGGTCCTCGGTGTCCGTCTTGGAAAGGGCGAGAGCTGAGACCTCGAAGCTGAGGCCGAGGATCCCCTTATCCAAAGCATCGACCCTCTGCCGAGCCCTCTCCTTCTCCTCGTCCGCGAAATCCCCGTACAAAAGGCATCAAGTCAGCCTTTTGAATCGATGTCTCAGAACAAATTAATGCACTTGATCTCAGAAAAGGGATCAAGGGCAGCGCAGGTGGAGCGGAAGCGGCGGAGGGCATCATCGGGGGCGAGGCCAATGGAGCCGACGACGGTGATGTGGGGCTCGAAAGCGGGGCCGCCGAACTCGGATCGGAGTGGGGACATGAGGCGCTTGAGCCGGTCCCGGACATCGTCCGGCGGGAGCCATCGCTGCCAACGGGACGAGTCTTGAGAAGGCGCGATGGGCGTAGCGGAAGCCGCTGCGGAGAAGGAGGGAGGACGGTCGACGCCGGCTGTGACGAGGATAAGCGAGCAAAGTGGCACCAACATGCGCCTGCAACATTTGCAGTTGAGGAGATTGTAACAGGCATATAAGCTACATAAACAGGCATATAAGCTGAGATTTAAAAGAATGAATACCAAGCTGTTTGCATGAAAGACAAATAATTAGGTCAAATAAAGGAGTCGCTTTTGGCCTAAGCGGAGACATTTATTGTATGCAATCATCTTAAGGAATAATACGTTTCACATGTAGGATGAAACCCATGGTTGGACAAAGAACACTATCAAAGCTTCAACATCAATAACTGTTTCTAATGTTGTTACACATCACACTAACCATCTTGAACCAAAGAAACAACAAAAGAAGACGAATGAGAAAAAGGAAGACAACAACAAAAACCCTGTGATAAACAACATTTTATGTCTAGAAATGTACAGGAAGAACAAAACAACGCATGCTACCCATAGAAAGAATGCCTCACAGGAAGGTGAATACAACAAGCAAGATTTGGACAAGTAGCATCAGTATCAATAGTTCAACAAGGAATACTTTACACGGACAACAATCTTCCCCTTTTCAACCCCTAGCTTAGCTCCTGTGACTAACCAGTGGCCTGGTACATCTTGTGGCCCCTTCAACATCTCTGTCATGTCAACAATCTTTGCAAGCTTGGAATTGTCCCCTGTAGTGGAAGTGGAAGATGAAGTGTCATCTAATTTCTGGGCGAAGGTAGGGCATGGATTATGATCCCATACTGATCTCCGTATGGTACACCCAGGGACCTTGGAAAACAATAGTTTGAGGTGTAGGACACTCTTGGCACCGAAATCCCATACCCCCAGCTGAGCTCCTGTTACTATGTAGACGCCAGATAGATCACCAATGTTTGTTTCGGTACTCTCAATCGGAGCGGTGCTAACATGTGCAAAGTTCTTCCACTTAATGGGTTCAAACCAGCGGCAATCTTGCTCCTCGGGGCCGTGCCACTTAGGCGGGCCAATTGCAACATGGGAGTCCCAGTGAGGTAGGAATATCTTTGGTAAGGTTGCGAGATGCTGCAAATGGATGGCTAGTCGGTTTTGTTTGCTTCCTTCAAGGCTTAGCCTGAGGCCAGTGACGGGTTTACGGCCAACAGATACCTGCATCAAGTTATAAAAGTCAGCTACGAAGAACATATGTAGTTCGTACCTATTAAGGTGCCATCAGTTTGTATTAAATAACATAGAATACCACTATAAATAAGGCAATAAGAGAGTTTACAGAGAATATAGCTAACACAATATATTAATTATGTCAATCTTCCAGTGCTTTTTTCCTCCACTATTGTGTGCCAGTAATTTATACTATAGATATATACCAGTGTGCCATAAAGATCCAAGAAATCACTCGATTTCCATATAGGTAATAGAATTAATGAAGACATTGTTAAAGTTTTTTAAGTTTTCACTCTTCTTTAGTAGGAGTTGTGTGTTTGTACATGTGTGTGTGTGGTGGGGGGAATAAGACTCGCTCCAATTAGAATTTCTCTGTTTCATATATTACTGAAGCCTAGAACAAGGGATCCATCTTAAAGAATAAGTTCTCTCGGGCTTTGCAACCAGCAACTATTACATTTTACGCTGCATCAGCAAATTCAGAGAAAATAAACAGATCGGATAAATTTTTTTACTTCTTCAGGAAGTTGAAGTTCTGCTCACTGAAGCTATAGGGTAGAATTCTATCCAAAACTGGGTTTAGTCAATCTGCACAATAGTGCACAGAAGAAATGATGATCAGATGTTATACCACTCCTACTATGCTCACATGCAAGCAATTCCTCCACTAACTGAAGCTTTATTACTACAATAATATGAATAATCATGGGCAATTAAATTTAGTCTGTTTGCTGATCCATAATTGAAAATATTTCATCTTGCATATGACAGATGAGAGAGGAATATGCTAAACCATAAGATGGCAATGTTGGTGAGAAATTAAGTAGGATTCATAATTCTCATACGACTGATACAAGATAAATTTCGTAAAATTTGTTTATAGAAAACAATAAAGAATTTGTATCCCATTACCTGTTCTGCGCTAATGTAGAGCTTGGGGCCCATTAAGCTGAACTGAAGAGAAGGGCATACAGGTTCCTTTCTCTGGTGTCCAGGAATGTTAACAGGTGCTGGAGCCCAAACTCTCTGTACTTGAAACTCCAAAAAATACTGCAGTTCCTCTATGGGGGGCTTATCTGGAGAAACGTGTTCTATAAATATAAACATGAAATGGCAACCCCCAAAAATTGCCAAAAAACATGCACACACAACTCATCAACTCACCAATCAAGGTTCACAAAGTACAAAATTTCAAGTCATAAATATTTGGTTGCTGAATTAATAGTAGATTTTGAAATCCCCATATTATGAAAGTCATGTTCACTGATAAGTTGCTTCCCTATACATCCTCTATTATGTAAGAATTAGTCTAATTCGATCTCGAAGTACTAATCTCATCAAAATTTCAAAGCTTCAAATGGGGTATATGTTCTTCTCAATACAAGTTAAGAATAACAAAGCTAAGTTCAATCAGATGAGAAAATTCTAGTAGAAAAATGTATTCAAAAGTAAAATCATCCTTGCGATAAATGCGTCTTCAGTGAGTTCAACTACATATTATATGTTGCTAAGATTATACACCAGCTTCAGATAATGCTGCACATAAATATGATCTCCTCTGTTACCAAAACTAATTCAGCAAGTCTAATTAAGCACTATATAGGTCAATTAATTTTTTCTTCTCAAAAGCTTGAAGTACCATGACAACATATCATTTACCATGTAGTGGCATAGAAACAACTCCCAATTTAAACCTCTAGATTCCTTAAAGTTCAAATTTTGTAGAAAATCTTCCCAAAAAAAGAATTATTCAGGCAATCTAGATGTCAATATTAAACAACAGAGGTGCAACAAAGAATTAACTAGCACTTACACTCCAAATATAAGTCAACCGCACGAGATAGATTCTGAATTCCAGGTAGTCCATTCAGAAGAGAAACAATAGGAAGAAAAGTCATATTGATGACATCTGGTGCTGAAGAAATGGTGTGCACCCAGTCTGCATGATTTTGGACAAGATCATCACCGCCCCTCCTTCTAAAGATTACAGTAACATCCTGCAAAAGAGGAAGCATCACCTTAGTGATATTAAAAGAAATACTATTTACAGTATAGTATAGGATAGTGGCAGACTTCCAGCAAACGGCTATAGCTTTGCAATCTCTCAAACAGCTAAAGATTACTATTTATATGCATGAATAATCTTGACATAAGATGGAGAACAGGAACATGCCTATTAAGTGTGGCGAACAGGCCCAACACAATTAACTTTTCTATTACATTAGAACCTAGCAATCACAAAATACTGACAATACTTTGCTTGAAAGGGAAAAAGATTTTAAAAATCTACTGTAGTTTGCTCCTGATTAGATTTATCAATCATTGTAGAGACGAGTATACTCTTTGGTTTGATATCCACTTCATAAGAATCTTCTTTTAGAAGCCCTTCTCCAAGTTTCTATCAATTGAAACCTAAACCATTAGTCCATGATTTATATGCCTAAATTGAAGCCAGTTTCATATATCCTTTTCCATGCCTACATACCTCACTCCAAACTACCTTCACCTTTATGCCCCAATATTTCTTAATTCTTCTGTAAAAATCACGATCCTCTCTTTGCCAATGCTATGGTATATCACTATTTACTCTTACATACCAGTTCAATCAATTATTCATCATTTTATCCTTTAAAAAAACAATCTTATGCCAAGAACAGAACCCCAAAAAAAACATAAATAAGATTGCAAATTTCTTTTGGTCTGGTTCTCTCCATATGGCAAATCTATCGAGGATGGGACTAAAGAATAGTACAACAGGCACATAAAAAGTTCAGCAAGAAAATTTCTAGAATCAAATATTCCTTCTTATAATTTTATAAGCACCAAGTATACCCTATTCCATGGGATCTTCCTGTTGCCACAGCCCTCATTTTTTAATAGTAGATGTCTCTACTCGACCACTGTGCACCCTACTGCTTTAACTTCACAATTCACTTCTCTGACCCTAGGTTGCCCATAGCACTAGAAGGTGCCAAACAAGAAGCAACACATGATTGAATTATAGAAGATTCAGAATCAGTATAAATTTCATTGCTCAAAATTCAAATACCTCAGCTTTAACATGAGGATATTCTAAGCAATGTCAAAATACAAAGACCACAAAATATAATAACTGGATTTGAGCATCTGGTGAGGTTAATTCTAGAAAATGAGGTTCCTTCCAATCTTATGTATGACATGTAAAATGTGAAAATATCTCCAAAGCATGCACATGGAAGCCCTTTGAGAATAATGTATATCAATAACCAAATAAAAGTAGATGAATAAAGAAATAATTAACCTACATAAGATCCAGCTGGTTTTTAGGATATTACATTTTAGTTCATCACTTTGTGGGGTTAATAAATTGCAAATATATGTATCAGACAGAAGCTCTAGAACTTTTTCCTCAGAGATGCAGTCCTAGATAGATGAGCTGACATGTCAATGTTACTAATAGAAGATGGATATAGTATGACAATAATACATATGATGTAATACAGTATGGTATTTAAGACTACAGAAGGCACTGACCTTCTCTTTGTAATTCAAGGGGGCACTAAGCGTTTGGTGTTCCATGTTCAAGAATCTCTGATCCCCAATGTCCTTAACATACTTCTCAATTTCTGATTCTGATAACTGAGATGAATGGTGTTGCTTGATATACAATTCATCTTTACCACCAATAGTAACTGATGTGATAATATGGGTGCCAAAATTCTCAATGAAGCTGAACAAGGAGTAAATGAAAAACCCAACAATCAGATGAGATGAATTAAGTTCATTTCGGACGGTCGATGACTTCCCTATGGAAGCCAAGAAAATATATAATGGAAAAAAAAAAGCTAGATATCCACCAAACAGATAGAAAAAAATCAAAATCTAGTTTTACAATACCTAGTCATGATGAAAACAAGTCTATTACCTACTAACCTAGCCAACAGTGGTGGATCCCAACTGTGAGGAACAGCACGCTTGACATCATCCCGGAGCAATAAATCATCACTTATAAGTTTGGCTTTATATAAAGGAAAATAAAAACCATCCATGGCAAGGGCTTTCGTTGCTGCAGCATCGACTTTCCATGATCCAGTGAAACTGAACATTGAGTTAAAGCTACCAAGAGGTACTGTTCCAGATAAACCTGACTTCTTATTGAAATGCTCAGCCATCTGACAAAACAAAACAGCAGTAGTAGGTGGTTGCAGGGAGCACAAATGTGTTTATAGTAAAAAGGAATCCACAAGATAGAAAAACCGCCCTGAATCACACATGAAAATGGTATGAGCAAGTGTGTTAAATAAGAGATAATACTATTGCTTATTCTTACATTTGTAGATGAAACTGGCTCCAGTATATAGAACTGAAACAATAAAGCAAACAGCTAGTAGAAGTGTATCACACCAACGTAAAAGCAGCAAAAATGATGTTACTATGAATCTACTAAATCAATATATTGTACAGGATGGCATTATTCTTCACAAATCTGCACAAGCGCTTAGGCTCTTTGCAATTTCATTATCACTAGAATGTCAATTACCACTTTAACTTCTCATCTCTTTTTCAATGAAAGTTCTTATTTTAATGTAAAACAATTTGTGTCTACAAATTTCAGTTCCCAAAAGGTTGATAGGCATGAATATCATATGTTCCAATATAGGTTACCATACATCAGAGAGAGCAGACTTACTTGGTAATTAGCATATCGATTCTCATCTTTCTCATGGAGGCATGAATTTTGTCATGAAGTTGTTTGTATTAGAACAAGTCATAATGCATCAAATAACCTTGGTTACTTTGGAGAGCCTAGTAGCCAATTTGCAACAAATGACATGTATACTGCTCCTTCCTAAGACCATAAAAATGTTCTTCATTACTTCTGCTAACATTAGGTCTAACTGCGAGCCAAAAACTCATCAGACAAGGAAAAATGGCATATTAATACCTATGAGTAATCACCATTACTTGGAAAAGGCATTGATACTCATTCTCCGCTCAATCTAGAGACTGCTTGCATATGGAGCCTATCAGTATCACAATTAATCCATTGCTATAACAAGCATTTATTCTCAGCAACAAGAAGAACAATTTTTACCCTCAAATACTTGTATATGACATGATTATTTCCTATTACTAACTCTGTAGAGGACAAAATCTTCGATTATCGAACAATCATCATGCCCTTAACTATTCCTAATGGACCTAATCAAGTTTTTTTTTCCGTAATTCTCCGTCTCCCTGTAACAGCTGATTTTAGAATGAGATCTTTCTCAACTGGTTTACAGAAAATTCTTTTTGCACATATCCAAACCACAAACGTTTTTCTTCAGAAAATCTTCCTCGAGATGCCTTTTTATGCAATTTTGATCCATGATCATACCCACCACAGACTATCCCTGCAGTCATCAGTTTTCTGCAAAACCAGAATGACTATTACATGCATAAAAAAACTCAGGTCTGAAAAATGACATCAAAACATACATTTCGATGAAAGCAAAATCCTTCCCCCAATTATTTGGTTCAATAGAGAAATAAGTTTCTCTCATCATTTGGTTTTTGTTGAAGCCAATGTCATTAGAAATGGTTATGATCTTGCTTATTTGGTATTCCTCTCTTACAAACCCTCTACTATTTCCTGTTTCTTTGAGGCACCTCAATATGATTCGATTTGCTTCCGTGTCAGTGCATACAGAGATCTGTCCAAGTTCTGATCACATCTAAACTCTCCTAGATCAAGTTTCCTTTACTCTACCTTATTTGGCAGTATTCCTAGCTTTCAGCTAATACTATCACTAGAACTAGATATTTCAGAAGCAGGTCTCAACATTCTGCAATAGATACCATGAATTATGATTTATTATCCTTAATCTTTGTGCACAGCCACTGGTTCAAATACGTTCTACTTCATTTAACTTCCTTAGAAGAACGCTCTAGTATATACATGATCCAGGGTAACAAATTTGTGCAACAACACCCACAACAGAAGTTTCGGTGCCACCTATCCCAAACGCTCAAATTAAATAACTTATCGCTTATTGCAGACCTTTCCATTAGTACAGCCTAAAGTAAAACAATAAAAGTTCTCTTAAGAAACTCTTTTCTTCCTGATGATTACATACTCAGGACTTAGTGATGAATTAAGGAAGCCTATTGTTTGCATATGAGTTTATAAAGATGCATCATCTTTCAGAAAAAGATGACCTATCATAGAGGAGGGCCCCTAAATAGAACATTCTACCTTTCTTTGTTCCTATGAACTCTCTCTAAATCTACACACATGGCAATAAAGAAGCTTGTCTAAGCATCAAAATCTCTTTAAATTCACCACCTTCCAATAGTGGGCATGAAAGGGTTATCTGCAGAACAATGCCATCCTTGAAGCAAAAAGGTTCCTAATAATTAGTCCAAGTCTTCAGTAGATACTCTGAAATGTGCCGATTGATCTCTTTTTTCCTTCTTAGCACAGTAACAGTTGGACTCGTTCAACACTGGAGGTGCTTCTCTCGATATCGGACCCCATTTCATGAGTCAATGAGTAGAATTGATCAATATGCTTACTAAGCTCCTTTTCATGTGTGATTCCTGTTCATTTTTCCTTAAGAAGGAGATGCATCGTAGAAATTATGAGATATGTGGAGAACTTAAGATATGCAACATTAGGCACTCTTCTTCTTCTGGTGAGTGAAAGTTTTATGTCCAGAACACTTTCCTCAAAGATATATAAGAACAGTAAAACAAAATCTCACGCAATTTACAAGCAGAATTTCTCAGATTAAATGGAAAAGAGAAAGTTCACATACAAACAAAAAAAATCAAACATTTCATTTCAGAAAAAAAAATCAGAATCGACCAACACCTGATCTCAAAAAAAAAAGCCCTAAAGAGGATTATTCCTGTCCCTGAGCGCAAGAACAGACCAGACCATATGACAAATCCCGAAAACTACGAATCCATTAGATGAGCCGGAATTACCTGTTGGAAATTACAGACGCGAGAGGGTTCCCGCCGGTCCCTCTCCCTGCAGATCTTGACGTCCAAGAGGACATCCGGGAGAACGATCTGGCCGCTGCTGCTGCCGCCGTCGTCTGCAATGACCAAGCTCCTCGTCCGCGTGTCGTCGAGCAGGACGAGGCGGTACCCGGGCGCTCCCTTGCAGTAGAGGAGCCGCGCGTCGGAGGTGACGTCGAATCCCCGGCCGAGCGCCTGCACCGCGTTCGTCAGCGTCGCGATCAAAGCGTCCGATCCCCCCACCGCCGCCGCCGCCCGTGCCCTCTCCATGCGAACAGCTCCGCCTGACTCGACGCAGTAGCAGTGCTCAAGCGCATCACACAAGGGTTCGATCTCATCTCATGTCGTCTCTCTACCTTCTCCGCGCCCCCGTCCACCGCGCCACCCTCCTTCCTGAAAAGGAACGAGCTTTGTTCTTCCAAGGGAGAGAGCGAGACGAGAGACGGCGAAAGATAGGTTGGGGAAGAAGGGCGATCGACGACGGGGGAATGGAATGGGGGCAGCGAGGCGCGAGAGAGAGAGAGAGAGAGAGGAGAGAGAGAGAGAGAGAGAGAAAAGGGGGATTGGTTTCTATGGAGTGCAGAGGGGGTGGACTTTTTGACCGCCGGGATCGTCAGAAACAAAATAAAAAGAACGCGTTTTCTAAGGAGGATTAGGAGTTGACCGGTCCGCACAAACGAATGACCAACTACGCATCCCATCGCTCCCTCGCATTGGTGGACCCCCCTCGAGGGTTTGGTGGTGCGGATCCAATCAGCAAAGTTCACGATCTCCATTGGTCTGATCTAAAGCTCAGACTGTGGGACCCACGGTATGGACGGACGAGAAGGATTTCTTTTCTGGTTGATGCCTCGATCGAGGCAGCTGATGTGTACCATGTTTCGGTCGGTCGGATCGCCCGGCAAGTGAGGACTCATGCATGGTCGCGTCGCATTCCAACGCTTGGTCGGCTCTCCACGCAAAGCTGCAGGCGACCCACGCTTTTCCTCTGGCAAATACAAAGACAGATTAGACAAAGATTGACCGGGAACTGTGTATGTAGAAGCCACTCCGGTAAGGAGAAACGTATGGTCAACAAACAAATACACGTCTCGTGATCCGCTTCTTCAACCGAGGCAAAAAAAGAAAAAAAAAAAAGAGGGTAAGAAGTCAACCACCCCTTGCAGCCATTTACATTTGGAGGTGTAAGCGTAATCGAGATGGTCCACCAGCATCTATCTCCCCTCTTGAGATCTGCGCGCCACGACATGCGTCCATCGTCCTCGAGCCGCAAAAGACTCCATCATGCCTTGTGTGCATCGCGAGTGAAACATCAAAGCAACTCAAGACGATACAAAGTTAAGCACGAAAGGTTCCAACCTTATTCAAAATAAGCCCGAATGATCGGATTGTCTTACACTACATAGTGCAAATTTCAAACAGAATGGAGAATCTACTCCACAAGTTCACCTGATTCAGGTTTAGCACATCCCGATCGAGTCTTTTTAGCATCTTCGGTTCCGATAAAGTGAATCCAAATTGAGGGGGTACAGATCGGATGATGATGTGGTAGAACCATGGACAGATCCCCCCTCGACTAAGAAGCTCTTGGTCTGGCTGTCTCCTGAACTTGGGTATCGTTTTCCACTTACCTGGATCTCGAAATCATCAGTCGAGAAGATCTGCTCTGGCGTGGCATCTACAATACTTGTTTGGGCTTCCACCAGCATGCTTACCACAGCAGACATGGGTGGTCTTGGCACTGGTGATGAATTTATGCATAGCAGACCTACATTTATCAACCGAATCGCCTCTTCCTTGTTGAAATCCGTTCCCAGTCTCGGATCGACAAATTTCTCCAGCTTGCCTTCCTCTCTCAGGATTTGCACCTGAACCACCAGGGTGAAAAGAATGTGGTACAGGTTATTTCTAGACATAGTAGCTAATCTCCTAGATCAACATTCAAATGTGGTACAGACTATTTCTATCAACAGTCAAAGATGTGGTACAGATTATTTCTATACATAATAGCTAGTCTCTTAAATCAGCAATCAAAGAAAATACTGGAAGTCAGATGGGAAATTGGACAGCTATGCTTACAATCAAAGATGTGGTACAGATTATTTCTATACATAATAGCTAATCTCTTAAATCAACAATCAAAGAAAGTTACTGGAAGCCGATGGGAAATTGGACAGCTATGCTTACCCAGTCCAGAAGATGCATGCTGCCTTCCTTTCTGAAACTCATGACGCTGGTTCCACTGACAAGTTCCAAAGTGACAACCCCGAAGCTGTATACATCCGCTTTTTCAGTCAGGTAACCGCGGGTAGCATATTCCGGTGCCATGTATCCTCTGAGACACCAAAATTAGTCCATAAGGCTTGCTGAATGATGCCACAAAGCAGAAATAGCGCTTTTTGTAAATTAAACAGGCACCACAGAAAACGATTCCTTCAAATACTGTTGAACTGATAACTTGATAAAACATTAGCTCTTTAGCAGGCAGTTCAGACCAGAACTTGGAGTTAGATCTAAGCAAGCATGGGAAAATTGATCATAAGCTAGGAACAGATTTTACTTGTAAGCTACGCCTCGCCTTTGTGAAGCTTTCATTTGAGGACCATGTTTGGTGCAAACCAGGGCATCTGAGTTAGCTACCAATAATTGAATGTAAATCTACTTCACATGTAGTATGGAGATTGATTTAATTCTTTCTTCAGGTCCGGTGGCTTGCAGATGAATCACAAGTTGAGAATAGAATAAAAATATATAAAATACAAGTGATAAGAGAACAACTAAAAGCATAGGCTATGTTTCCTATGAGATTTAGCGAAACAGAAACACGAATATAGCTTTTGAAGTAGATTGTTTTGGATCCAAAGAAAGCTGGTGCAACAACCTTGTTATATCAAATTAAATTAGTTAAACAAAGTGAAGGCATTTTCAGTTTCAATGACAAAAAATAAGGATCGAAATATAACCCAACAATATGGCGAATTAAAATTTAATCCATCGTCCAAAGGCAAGAGGAATAACAAAGGATTGAAATATATTTAATAATTAAATATAACAAAGGCAAGAGGAATAACATAAAAAGACTGTAAGCTGAATTCACTACACGAAATCTAATTTTATCTTTTATGGATGGCTTCACCACCCCATAAATGTCCAAGGCCATAAATCCAGTTTACTTTCTCTCAACCAAACAATTGGGTTGACTTCTTTTACATAGACCATTATCACATTATTTAGCACCACTATCTTTTCTTTAAACATTCAGGACCATTTATTGTTGTTCTTTCTAACCTGTCATTTTGTCCTACTAGCAGATATAATGTAATGGTCTTGTTCTTAGTTCATAATGCAGCACATGAAAAACAAAATCATGCACCAGTACTAGATTTGATGAGGAACAATTTTAGAAATATTGATTTTAGCACTAATAGCCCATAAAAATACTCCATGAAATCTCACCAGAGCAAGTATCGGTGAATATTGCTAATGCATAGAAGTGTGTGAATGAATCACTAACAATAGTTTATCTATTAGTTGTACTCGTATGTTGATGTTCCATGCAAAATGACAAAATGATCCCATTATCAGTATGAAAAGCTCAAAAAGATGAAGCGAAAAATTAAATGAACTCCATCACTTTCTTCTTCCACTAGTTTCCAGGATCAATACCATAGGACCAAAGTTATGTTCATTGGTGGAGATACACAAGTATACCAGGGCTTCGATGAGATGTAGTAGTGTTGATTGCTTACACAGTTCCAGCTATTTGTGTGCTGATATGAGTGTTTTCCTCTTCATCAAGCCGAGCCAAGCCAAAGTCGGATATCTTAGCGTTAAGATCTTTGTCTAGCAATATATTGGTTGCTTTTATGTCTCTGTGAACAATCTTCAGTCTCGACTCCTCGTGGATATATGCAAGGCCTTTTGCTATCCCAATGCAAATGTTTTTCCTTGTTGACCAATCAAGTTTCAGTTGATATTCTTCACTCCCTGTAACATTAAATTTATCGAACTCAAATATTTTCTACTCTTTTGTTAAATATAGCAATTATCATATGCAAAGGTGAGCAAAGGAAAAGAATTCCACTGACCAAAAAGAGCACGAGCAAGACTGTTATTTTCCATATACTCGTACACTAATAATAACTGATTTCCTTCAATGCAGCAACCATGAAGTTTTACAAGATTTGGATGCTGCAATGCAGAAATCATGCCTAACTCATTTAAAAATTCACGATTTCCTTGTTTTGATTTGGAAGAAAGTTGCTTCACGGCGACTATTGTACCATCTGGTAACAAGCCCTGCATTGAATACAGAATGAATATTCATATCATGTTCACAGCACTAGTAAAGAAGACAGGCATACTTTTTGAGTTACAACTCTATAAACGTGGGAGAAGAGTCTAAAAGAGTTTCGACATATTATATATCAGTCTAAAAGAGTGGATTTACTGTAGAGGTGAAAGGAGAAATAAGAACAAAAAGATTGATTAGGATCAAATGACATCAAGACGCTTGAATCATTTAGTTAAATTCCATCTGAATTGACCCACATCAGGAGTTGAAGTTAGGCAAAATCAGTATGCAGGATCAGATCGACCTAACTTGTGGTTAAAACTTAAACGGCCCATTGTAATCAACATTTTGGCCAATAAGTTTTTATGTTAGTTGGTGACAATTGACATCAGAGCATTAGTCTTTCCAGGTATGTTGACACCTGGCAAGGTGAATGTTGCCTTGTGCATACTGAGATGGGTGTTATGCTTAGATTGGTCCTACCAAGGATTTAATTTTTGGCATATTTCAGCCATAATTATGGAACATAAACATATTAAAATGTACGTACACTTGGAATGAGAGGTATCGGTATTTGTTTAAGGAGAACAATTTGTCTTACTTTCTTGTTTTGGTTGTAACTTCAGTACCAACTCAAAAAAATAGATCAGTACAGGGAGATAATTGACTAAATTAACTCCTTTTGTGTATAAAGTTTGTCAAGACTTCAACTTGATTCACCCCAAAATTAGACAATCTATATGGGTACAAAGGCTAAAGTGGATTTGATGTAGAAAGAGGAAGTAAAAGAAACAGACAAGAGGATTCGATGAAAGCATGCTAGAGAAAGAAAATTGCGAAGAAAAATAAAAATTAAAGATATACATTTGATGCAATCCTTCCCAGCTACCTCTAGTCACTTCAGGTTGCTCTGCATGTCTTCTTGTATATTTTTCCTACTATTGAAGTAAAATTACCATCATGGTTCCAGACCAGAGTTTTGACTCTCCTCTCCTTGAGTTGAATCAAAGTTTGAATGAGTTAACTTGTTTAGATTTTGTGTAAACTCAGTACCTGATGCAGCTGCCTAAGTCAAACTTCATCTGACTCAACGAGTTATTCGGAACAACAGAACAAGTTATTGAACTGAGCTGAGTTGAAAAGGCTAATATCACATAAGTAATTAGAAAATGTGTCGAGCATTTATTAGGATAGACACTAGTCTTCTATAAAGGATGTTTAACATATAAGAAAGTTGATTTTATCATCCCATTACAAGTTAGAAAAACAAATACAACTTTTTTTCCTCACTTGGAGACTTCAACTCATCTTCCAAATTCCAAGTGATGAAATACAAGTCAAATTAATTTGCTTCATGGTATTTGGCTGAACTCTTATATATTGCCTTTTCTATTTCCTCGTATTTGTCATAGGATGGTTATGACGAATTTGCAATTCAATTTTCAGTTTTGGGAACATAATTATAAACATAATTATGCAAATCATTAAAAACATACAGAAAACTTATCTATAATTTTTATAATTAAGACTTGAACTTAGTCAAGACTGAGTCAACTGAACTCAAACAAAAGTCGAGTCAAGTTTCTGTGATTTTGAACATAGTTCTAGACATAGTGACTCAGCAATTACCTTATAAACAGGTCCGAAACCACCTTCTCCAATCTTGTTAGAAGCACTGAAGTTCCTGGTAGCCACTTTTATTTGCCTTAAGGTAAAGCGTCCAGTCCGCAGATCTAAAGCCCTCAGCTCTGTCCAACAGGAAGAAACTAGCATTATCAAAATAAGTCACACAGCTTTTGAAGCAGTGATAGCAGACATGACCCTAAAAGCCAAAGAAAAGCAATGAAAGAAAAAAGTCATATAAATAATCGAAAACAGTCGCTTCCATGCGACACATGATCAAACAAATAATCTGTTATAGAGCATAAGCATATTTATAACAAGTACTTATTGGAAATAAAACCATTGAGAAATTGCACTTAAAAATAGCAAACATTACATAAACAATCTGCATCAGACTTTCACAAACATTTGCTCTATAAAAAAATTGATTTATGATGAAAGCCACAAAGATTGTAGAATGGGATACTGTAACGTAATTCTCAAACAAACCAAAAGATTGCTATCTTATTTTCTTTGAATCTATAAACACCATAATTAGAACTTCATGAAAGATATAAATTTGTTTATCAATTGATGTTATGAATGAATGTGGATCTATATTTAGTTCTAAAATTGAACTGAAGAAATAACAAGAAAAAACGTTCCCATCACTTAAAAGACTATAAACTTGCTCTAGCAGATATCACCTTATAACTGATAAAGAGAAGTCAAAAGTGTATTTTGTCCCACATATTTAGAAGGTGCTTCAATCTTACCTCTATCTTTTGCAGTTTGGCCTCCAAGCCAGCCTTTCTTCCACAATATACTCAATAACAAGAAGATCAGGCATGATACTGAAACAATGATACCTACAATAATTTTGGTACGCCTTCCACTACTTCGCGAGAAATCTGCAGTATTGAAAGCACATCAAGCTGGGAAGAACACCATCATCTCATATGATGACCCATCCAAATAATCGAAAACGCAACTCATCTTAATATAACTTAATTGTAAAACAAAGTTGCATGGTAAAAGAGAACAACAGTCCATTAAGTACATATATAAGTAGAAAGGAGACAGAAAAACTCAATCAGTAAGGTGTAAGAATGAGTCTTACACATGGAAAACCAGAAAGTGTCTTGATCTTAAAGTCCTATTCAATGTAGGTATTGTCTAAGATAACTAACTGATCGGCGTATAAGTTCATAAAGTAGATCTTTTAATTTACACATTAACCAAAAAACATCAACCAATCAACATTTAAAAGCCGATACATGTGGAGATTAAGAGAGGTGACACAAATTTTCATTTTGTTCTGCCACTTAGATTAGTAAGGAAGAACAATCTTCAGTTTAGTTGTACCAGAAAAACTTCAAACAGTAATCATAATCAGTAAATAATAAGAATATGCACTCAGATGTTTAGAAAATACTACATACTAGGTTCCACTGAAATAGCTGATATCAGAGGACCATAGGTCCCACGAACCGGAAGAGATTGTGTTCCATTGCCAGCCCAATATAAATGAATCTCAAGTTTGTCTGTAACCATCACATTAGTACTCTTGATAATAGCATTACCAGACCCATTAGCCTCATCCCTGATATTGAAGTCCTTCCAAACAAGGTTTCCCTGTACAAACAAATATTATTGGACTAAAATCTGAGTATGTTTATGCGGGTTGGTATCCATACGACATGTGTATGGATATTCATATTTTATGTATTTATGTATCTATGTCCTACATATGTGTCTAGAATATAGACAAATAGATCAATTGATCCGATGAAGACCTGAATGTAAATATCAAAAATCCGTTTGCCAAGACTGCCATATCCATCATTAGTGATCTTTATCTCTGCAAAGTGAAGTTTGACAGAGTAATTCCCTTCTAATAAACAAAGCCCATAATAAGTAAGGGAGACAGGAGAAATGCGTGCTTCTTTATACAAATCTGAGTCAGGCATGGAAAGCTTCAAAGAACTTGTTGCTACCACATACTCATCATTGTCATTATCATTGTCCATGAAGACACCTGTGCTACTAAATGCCCAGTTTTTGTTAGAACTCACAAAGAAATTTGATGCACCATCAGACTCACTATCTTCTTCATATGTTGTCCCTTTCTTATTTATATGTACACTGTGTCCTCCACAGTTTATGTATAACGATGATTGACCTGTAGCAAATAAAATGATTAAAAAGATAAATGTTAATCAAATGCAATTTAGAAAAAGAAACATCACAACCAAATACGATGGTTACATTTAGTATATCATATTTGCCTAATCAGGCAAATGCAAATTCTCAGAAACTTATTTTGTTTGAGACATCTCAATAATCTTCAACATTAGTACAGATCTTTTTCAAATTATGATGAGTTGCATGAGCCGAGGAATGGAACCACAATCTATACCAAGCATACCATGTCCACATCAAACTTGAATGTGAACCAGCCAATTTTTACTGGCTTAGTTGGATCAAGTTTAATCTTCAAGGTTAGAACAGTCCTTTTTCAAAGTAATGAAAGATGAGTTGCATAAGCCAAGGGATGCAACCATGGTCTATACCAAGCACACCATGTCTGCACCAAACTGGCATGGGAGCTAGCCAATTTTGGCTGCCTATAGTCAGATCAAGTTTAAAGTCCCGTGTATATAACCCTGCCTCTTTGGAGGGTGGAGATGATGATGCTCATCCAAAAGCTGATAAATAGAATTATCGCATCCTTGAGTCGCATGAGCAGCCTTAACCACATTGCTTTGAGCCCCTTGTCTTATGATTAAAGAACAATAATGGTAATGGTATCACATATAGAACAAAGGAGTATCAGCAATATATGAACAACATATACAAGAGGTCCCACTGAACTCCTTGTGCTTATAGGTTAATATTTTGATTATACCTAGGTGGAAGGCGCACAATAATAGGGTTTGTTTATGACTTGATTTGTTGAGTGATGTTGCACATTCTTTATATAAGCTAACTCATGGTAGTCATTATTCATGCCATCATTGCTTAATATTTATTCATGTTATATGACAATTCCATCTGGTTATATCATGTCATTGACTTGTTTTGGTAGTGTTAGCCCCCTAAAAGGCATATGATAACCATCTAGAAGTTCATATGCATGACACTGCTTACTGGACAGTAAACAAGTGGCAATTATTAACCACGACCATTCTTTATTTCTTAAAGATTTAGATAAATTGTTTGAAAAATAAGATAGGTATTTTTATTTTGATATAATTCATGGTCCTAAATAGAGCTCAATAGCAAGAAAAGAATAACCGATACCATGGCATGTTGTTTTTGTACGATTTGTATTTGCCATGCCAATGGTACAACCAACATAGATGATACTAGATATCTTAAAGCAAGACCTTCAGGACAAAATCATAGCCCCAAAAAAAGGAAAACCACAAGAATAAGAAAATCTACTAGTATTTATGGTGCATGAGATTCTTAAGACTGACCAGTGAACAATATAACATTTTGTTATGATACTTTTATTTTCTAAGTTTTTGAATAATGTTTATTGAGTCTGTTTAGTTCAGTTAGAATCGGATAGAGATTTATTTAATATTTATTTATTATTAAGAGTCCAAGCCTTTGTGGACTCTAGGTGGAACTCTATAAATATGAATGTAATTGTTTCTTTTTGGCAAGCAATGAAATATTATTCAGTCTTTTGATAAACCCTAGGAGGCCGATCCCCTCGAAGTGATCATCCCCTTTTCTCCCCTTTCTTCCATGATAAAACCCTAGAGTCTTATCACATTTAAAGAAAAACTTGACTATTAGCTTCTTTTTGTCCTAAATTATAAAACAACTAACTAAATAAATTTCCTCGAGCATTTCGTAGCCTAATAGACTTAACATTATGACCATCTGTTGTGTGACATAGCAGAGCAGATGCCAAATTTGGCGTGGGACAAGTTAAGGAAAAAACCATGAATATTCATGGTTCAAAGATGATTGACAGAGTCAAAATTAAAATAACTTCTCTAATAAAGTTTAGACCTGAAAATCTAAGATCTAAGACTTAATTTTACATTTAAAAGAAGAGAATCAGGCTAGTCTCAATCTGGTCACTGAAACTGTCATAACTTGATCTCAATTTTCCCACAAAAGTTTCAGTAAGGTATTGTCAATGATAAAGCTGTAAAAAGAGTTTTCAATGAAATGCTCGTGTATGTCTGCCTTTCGGTCTTGTTCATGCTTTACATAGCATGTAGAGGGCTTATAATAGGCTTTGCAACCCCATTTTGGTTGGCTTTTATGATCGTTTCAGGCTCGTAAACGTAAGTTGTGTGCAGTCGTCATGTAGAGGCAAAACTACCTAGAAATAAGCCATCCAAACAGCCATTTTGGAGGTTAGCTCCACATAGTGGTACAGAATGTCAACCAACACAGCACGCAGGAGCTACCCGAGTGACACATGGCTAGATGGGCCTTTGAGGTAGTGTCTAGAGCTGGTTCACTGTCTTGTTCCACAACAAGGTAATGTGGGCACTTCTAGGGATTTTTGGCCGCGACGAACCACCTTAGACCCTTTGTCACACGACCGTTCAAAGCTTGCGAAGTCTATGGTTATAATTTGTATTGCTTATCAAGTGTTTGCGGAAATGGTTGCTTGTGGGATCCCGAGTTAAATGCTTCCTCTAACCCGTCTTCTCTTTTATAGATCTTTAACGGACCATAAGAGGTTTCTGGGAGGCTGACCTTTTACAAATGGACATGAAAGAGTGCCGCATGACTTAAGCAAAACTAGCTAAGTTCGTTATAAATAGTATCAGAGCGGGATAAACATACATAGAAATATTTGGCATGCAAAAGTGGGAGACTTAACAGCTCTGCATTGAGGGTAGCTAGCATGTGTGACCGTTTGAGGAAAATGGGTATTGAGACGTAGAGAAAGGAGTCGCTCAGAGGAGCGGGTATCCGAGATTAGCATTCAAAGAAATAACTAACCCTTTGCACGAGAGACACCACAAAGACAAGCGAGCTGGGAACTGGCAAGAACACATAGCACACAAAGGTTGGGATGGCTGAGTTCGGGCTATGGCTCAACATTGACAACCAAACTTGATGGTGCTCAAGGCAAGCAGGGTGCTTAGCAAAGAATGAGACTATGCAAGGAGGGATGGGCTGCTTGGCGACCGTAAGAGTTATGCAAAACTCACAAAGGTGAGGGGAATTGCTAACTCGAATAATTCGATACTCATGCAAGGGTTTGTATGCCAATAATGGACTATCCGTGATCGTTCCAAGGAGACTAAAACTCAGTGTCATGGAGCATTGAAACTCTCTCTTTGGTATGGAAAGAATGTTCGTAGGAGGCTAAAGTGTGCAACAAGTTCAATATGTTGCTAGGCCTTAAGGGGCACAATCAGGGCTGTATTGGCGAAGAATCGTAATATAGAAAGTATATTCGCGAAGGCGGAACAATGCCTAATTTGTTCAACAAGGCGGAGTAGTCCAAGGGGATGGCGATCTCCTAAACTTCTAAAGGGAAGATGCAAAGACAAAAGTTGATCTAACGAGACAGATTTCAAGAGGGATAAGTCTCAGTTCTCCAAAGAGAGAATCATGTGTAACGAATTGCAGATGTTGAGGAGGGGTACCTCAAGACAACAACTCCATAAAGCTCAACGGACCGAGCGATGAAGAGTCATCGTATGATCTCGCACGAGGTAATGCGTTGTGGACGCATTGCGAGATCAAATGGGGAAGCGACCTAAGGCAACACCAAATGAAAGCACACTTAGATGTAGAGATCGGACTCAACGGAGGGCTGACCCATGGAATGGTAGGCGGAAGGGCTACCATCAACTCAATGTAAACCAAGAAGTGGAGCAACTTAGTAAAACTTGGTAAAGTACCTAAGCCGTATGAAGGGAGTCGACATAAAAGACGAAACATGAGCAGAGGTACGAAGCTTTCCTTAGACAGAGATCAATGACATGAACTCTTGCAAAAGCAATAGCGAGATTATGTCATTCCATGGGTCCTTCATTCTCATAAAGCAAACTCATCCTGCATGGTACGAAAGTTGAATGGAGGTACATGAACCTTATCTCGACGAAGCATTTGATGGAGGAACTAAGGCGACTCAACTTGCAAAAGCGAAATTGGGGTCAAAAGGCTTTGGCACGAGGTGAGAGGACGCTAAGGTGGGTACTCTCGAAGAATATGCCGCAATGTCGTCATTTTAGTTATTGCGAAGGAAACGATGCACAGCGGAGATTGTGTTGGGGGCAAGGGCCCAGGATCCAAACAATAATGTACCAATTTTAATAAAGTTGGTGGACTTTGAGAGTTACTAAGTGATTGACTGTCCTAGAGCTGTGCTTCGTTCGGGTGTGACGCGAGAGCAAGTGGACGAAGATCGATTACCAAAGAAACAAACGCAATCAAAGGTGGTGGAGGCCCTACGATATACTAGCAGAGAACGATGCACAGCGGAGATTGTGTTGGGGGCAAGGGCCCAGGATCCAAATAATAATGTACCAATTTCAATAAAGTTGGTGGACTTTAAGAGTTACTAGGTGATTGACTATCCTAGAGCTGTGCTTCGTTCGGGTGTGACCCGAGAGCGAGTGGACGAAGATCGATTATCAAAGAAACAAACACAATCAAGGGTGGTGGAGGCCCTACGATATACTAGCAGAGGCCGCACACGAAGAGATCGCGATTCGAGTTCATCCTATAAAGATCAGAATTCAATGGAAATATCACCAGGAGGCGACATGGTGCACCGGATCATTGTCGAACAGTTCGAGACTATACGACACACACGGGAGAAGTCCCGTGAGGGACTTGATCATACGAATGTATCATCCTGGAAGCTCCACTTCGGTGAATAACACAACAGCAAGAAGAGCTATAGATTCAACGAGTAAATGTCATGATACAGCAGAGGCGAGTCTTCCGTACGTGCATCGAATCTTACATTAGATGAAAGCCTTGGTCATCAACATATGGGGGTTGTGTACCACCGAGGGAGAATTCCGAGTACAAGTACCAATAAGTCCCATGGGGGGATTTGATCATACAAAGGTATAATCGAAGAAGTTGGAGAGTTGGATTGCTCCATATCTCAAATTCGCTTAAGAGAGCCCGACAAGTCAGAGGACAAAGCCGAGTAAGCGAACATTGCTGAAAAGGACGCAAAGGAGAATAAAATCGACGTAAGCCTTGCAACATGATAGTAGAGGCCTTATATGGGAGTTACAATCTATCTTTCTATCGACTAAGGGGAATTGCTTAGAGGGGGACTTGATCATACAAATGTATGATCGAAGAAATTGGAGAGTTGGATTACTCCATATCTCAAATTCGCTTAAGAGAGCCCGACAAGTCAAAGGACAAAGCCGAGTAAGCGAACATTGCTGAAAAGGACGCAAAGGAGAATAAAATCGACGTAAGCCTTGCAACATGATAGTAGAGGCCTTATATGGGAGTTACAATCTATCTTTCTATCGACTAAGGGGAATTGCTTAGAGACCACAGAGGTATTAAAGTAAGTGGTCGAAAGGGGTGAAGAAGTGACGATAAGTCCATAGGGACTTAACTACCCAAATCCAAGAATTGGTTAGAATGCAGGTGGACTCAGAAGAGTGTCATAGTGTCATAGAGGCCGATCTATCGATCGCGAAGAAAGGGACACAGATCAAGCCTTGCAACATGATAGTAGAGGCCTTGTATGGGAGTTACAATCTATCTTTCCATCGACTAAGGGGAATTGCTCAGAGACCACAGAGGTATTGAAGTAAGTGGTCGAAAGGGGTAAAAAAGTGACGATAAGTCCATAGGGACCTAACTACCCAAATCCAAGAATTGGTTAGAATGCAGGTGGACTCATAAGAGTGTCATAGTGTCGTAGAGGCCGATCTATCGATCGCGAAGAAAGGGACACAGATGTGAGTTGATTGACAATAGGACCATGGGCATGATAACGACAAGGTAATACAAAGATGAGACTTCTATGGAGTTATCAATCCCGTGCTCTTATGGAGGGAGAGCATTTGGTCGTAAAAGAGGCTGAGGAGGTGGAGAATGGAAAGACAAACTCCAAGTACCAAGACAAGGTTGAAGGGCAAAGGCCAAGGAACTTTGTAATATCAATGTCAACGAGCTTCTTATCAAAATAGTAAAAAATATGGGACTTTAGATCGATACAAGAGTGCTCGACCAAGGAATGAAGTAAGCAATACGCGACGCTATACCTATTCTACTCAGAGGAGTAAGTGACAGAAATGATGAAGAAAATGGTACAATCCCAGAATGGAGTTATCAATCCCGTGCTCTTATAGAGGGAGAGCATTTGGTTGTGAAAGAGGCTGAGGAGGTGAAGAATGCAAAGACAAACTCTAAGTGCCAAGACAAGGTTGAAGGACAAAGGCCAAGGAACTTCGTAATATCAATGTCAACGAGCTTCTTATCAAAATAGTAAAAAATATAGGACTTTATATCGATACAAAAGTGCTCGACCAAGGAATGAAGTAAGCAATACGCGACGCTATACCTATTCTACTCAGAGGAGTAAGTGACAGAAATGATGAAGAAAATGGTACAATCCCAGTGGCGACCAAAACTATTTGGGACTTGCTCCAAGTTAAGGTAAAATTTTGCTCTTTTCGGGCAAAGCTTCTTGCATTTCAAAAGTTCGATGGCAATGAGAAAGTGAATAACAGTAGCCAACTCAACACAAGGAGTGCAAACACTTTGAGTAATATCAATGTCAACGAGCTTCTTATCAAAATAGTAAAAAATATAGGACTTTAGATCGATACAAAAGTGCTCGACCAAGGAATGAAGTAAGCAATACGCGACGCTATACCTATTCTACTCAGAGGAGTAAGTGACAGAAATGATGAAGAAAATGGTACAATCCCAGTGGCGACCAAAACTATTTGGGACTTGCTCCAAGTTAAGGTAAAATTTTGCTCTTTTCGGGCAAAGCTTCTTGCATTTCAAAAGTTCGATGGCAATGAGAAAGTGAATAACAGTAGCCAACTCAACACAAGGAGTGCAAACACTTTGAGTACTTTGAAAATGTGAACAAAGAGCAAGCAAAGGCTAATAACCAGCTCGATGCATGAAGTACAACTCTCGAGCAAGCGGGCGAAATCTAGTTACCTTTGCCTTCTAAACTCTTAAGAGAATGGGTGAAACCGAATGCCCCCAGTTCTCTTATTTATCGAGCAAAAGAGCTCTGTATAGGTTCAAAGATTCTTTAAAGAAACTTAGTAAAAGACAACAGTCAAATCCTCACCAATTGTGATCGATGCTACCGAGATTAAACCATCTGCTTTATTTCCTAACAGAATGCCAATCGAAAACAAAAGTGATACGAACCTACTTGGAGGCGACAACTAAGTGGAAGATGAATCGATAGGCAAATTTTGTGGAGGAAAGACTTCAAACTTCAAAGTCTGCGAGGCGATGTTCGTTAATGCTCCAACAAGCATCCACCCAATTCATGCAGCGCGAGATGTTTGAGAAACTGGCGCATAACAAGGAAGGTCTTTTCCTTCATCTGAATGATCCGCAGGAAC
>LVTN01001252.1:1188-25187 GCA_001649415.1 Musa itinerans
GCTTCTCTTTCTTGATAGTGCTCTCTGCCTCTCTCAATATATTGAGGAGCTCCGGGAGAGTCACCTCAAGCTTGTTCATATTAAAATTCATTATGAACTGTGAAAAGGAATTTGGTAGGGACTGAAGCACAAGATCCACACATAGGTTATCCTCTAGGACCATTCCTAGACCTGTGAGTTTCTCTATCCACTCAATCATCTGAATCGATGTCCCCTCAGTTATCCTAGCGCGAAAGATGCTCTTTGATATCTCATATCATTGAGTCATTCCTTATTCCTCAAATAGTTTGCGAACATGTAGGAGAATGGATCTAGCATCCATCTTTTCATGTTGTCTCTGTAACTCAAGAGTCATGGAGCCCAACATGTAATATTGAGCAAGAGTGGAATCATCGATGTACTTCACGTAGCGAGTGATCTCATCCTCGCTTGCCCCTTCCTCGGGCGTAGGCATCACTGTATCAAGGACGTAGGTGATTTTCTCCACCGTGAGAACAATTCTCACGTTGCGAAGCCAATCCGTATAATTTGGACCAGTGAGGCGGTTGGCATCAAGTATGCCATGTAAGGGATTTGAAAGTGATATTTTCTGAAAATAAAGATATAGCAGAAATAAATAACATGCAAATTTTGTAAAAAATTAAATTATCAAGATATGGACTTCTATCTTAATATGCTCCCACTATTTTACTAGCGAGTCACGCGACACCCTCAGCACATTAAACGAAAGTCTCCGGCACACTTCTAGTGGGGATCAGGATTCAATCAGCGTCTTAGTGTAATCTCGAGGGACTCGACTAATCACACTAAGCCCGAAAGGTGTCCTTGTGATTTTCCGTCCTGTTCAGCCTCCAAATCACTATGGTCTCGAGGGACTCGACCAACCACGATGTTCGGTTAAGTCAACACTATTGTTACAAGATGAGTCTGATTCGATGATATACCCTCGAGGGGCTCGACCAAGCATACTATGTCCTCGGGTCACTAGTAATATATCTATGTCGTAGGCAAGATAGCGAATCGCGATATAGGTAAGCCTAGAGGGACTCAACCAACTCAACCTACATCGAGAATCGATCCCTACCTATAACGATGGAAGGCCACATGGGTCAATTTAATTGCCTCACATTTACCGACTTAATATTATCGAGAGAGGGGTTTCTTTGATTTGGTCTCCTAATATGACATGTCATACACATACATATTTAATATATATATCTATATCGCATGCAAATATATATACATATCTAGTAGGTGTATAAACAATCACACATCACATGAGCAATTACACCAGATGATCACGGACCACAACCTAATGTGATCAGGCCCAAGCTAGTGGGCCTAATCACTCACATCAAGATCTATTTGTGTAGCAGTGCATCTTCATGCCATGTGATCATCTATCTCGTCCTCGTCGATTCCGTCATTATCTCGACGTATCTCCATGCATCGCGAACGTCCGTCTCGTGAGTCCCACTATCGCATCCACGTTCCTGCTACGCCTCCTCATGTGATTACAAATTAATCATAGACACGTAAGCCCGACAATAAACGAGAAATAAAATGGAGGCTCGTAGACCATAATAATAATAATCACAAGTATACACATCACACGATCCATGATCATCCATCCACATATCTTACATCACATGTATAAATCATCTTCACGTAGGATTACTAGATAATAAAATAATAATAATTAATTAAACTTTTAAATTAATTAATATTTTCTAAAATCAAGGATACGTAGGGAAATTTTTGAATTCTAACGGGCATTTTCATAATTTAGACAGAGGACAGAATCTAGAATTTCTAAAATTCCAAGGGGCAAAACTATCTTTTGCCTGAAAAAGTCCTAAGACTTTTTTTCCCCTTCCCCTGCCGGCAGCGGCCTGTGCAACGGGGAGGCGCGGGGGGGTGCCGCCCCTACGGGCGCCTCCGCCTCCGCGGGCAGCGTCCATAGGCGGTGCTGCCCCACCGGGTGGTCGCCCACAAGCGCCGCTGCCCTACGACGCCTCACCCCATGGGAGCAGCGGCCGCAGGCACCGCTGCCCTGCAGTGCCACACCCCTCGGGCGCAGCGACTGCAGGCGCCGTTGCCCCGCAAGTGCCACTGCACGCGGGCTGCCGGCCCCCACAGGATACCGGTCGCCAGCAACAAGCCTACTGCACGCTGATGGCAGCGCTGCCATATGTGAGGGCAGCAACGGTTGCTGTCGTTTCTCACTTTTGCGTCAACGATTTTGACGTCAAAAGCTTCTCCAAAACATAACACACGCAGTTCAAAATCAATCTTTTGCACGAATAACCTGGCTCTGAAACCATGGTTGAAAAATCTTGGGGGGTGACATCACATGCATAGCGGAAGAACAAAAAACAAAATCCCTATTTTCTAAAGATATATTCGTCGTCATACGAAGATTAGTGTGAAAAAATCCACAAAATAGAAAACCACATGTAAGATAGATTATGTTACCTAGAAAGATCATACATCCCTAAATACCTACAGATCTCTAGGAGAGGGTGAAGTAGGTCAAGCGCCCTCCTCTCTAGCGGTGATCCATACAGTAGGGATGTGACGATACTTCTCAAAACTCCAAGTCTACTCTGAGGTAGAGAGAGAGAGGAGAATAGTTGAAGCAAGTAAAAGACTCTAGCCTATGAACCACTAATTCCCTCCTATTTATAGAGGCTCCCAATCAAATTAACCATAATAGATCCTACCCTATTAGGTATTGGATCTCCATCCAACTACCCAAGCCTCTTAGATTAGTGGATCTCTTCCAATAATTTCTCATAGGTGCTTATTGGATCTCATTCAAAAGATCCAATAATTCAGGGGCTTATTGGATATCCAATAAGATAGGGGCTTCGGCGGATATCTCATATCTGAACCTCTACTCATCGCAATGCCTACCATATGTGTGTGACCCTCTATGCCCAATATCGAGCTAGCTGTGAGTCATACCTATCAGAACTCCTTCTGGCTTAGTGAATTATTATCTCTATAATAATTCACTCGACTCATCAACTACGGACGTACTAAGCCACTACATCGTAATCCCCAGACAATATAGGGGAATCCAATCTATTGGACCTATTTGTCCTCAATTATCGTATACCTATAGTCCGTCATCCATCTAATATCCCAGAGACCGTATACCTGGCATAGTGCTATTAGACCCATATGGTTTCTAATCGAGTCTCGCTCTAATCGGATTCTCCTAGAGAACTCTTTCTCTCTCAATCCAAATGACCCTGGCTAGGGATTTTTTTTAGCAAGAACACACAGGATATTCCTCTCATGATACCGAGAGTGGATGATCCTCTATTGACACTCAATAGCCCTCGTAAGGTTGGCTGTCACTCCCAATAACCGGTTGTACTAGATTTGGAACTTTTAAACCTATAAGTCTGATATCAAAGAGTGGAGTACTCATACAAGACATCCTTAGTGTCTCAAGTCTAAGGACCAGATACACCACTTGGACTACGGAATCACTGTTTGACAATAAGGCATCATCAACCATCCAATATCTCGTAAGCGGATTAATCAGTGAACTCATTCTTCAATGAGCACCTGTACTGTATCCCTAGTGTCCCCACACAAGCGGTTATGAGACTAGCTGCATCTATCATATGGATGGGTATACAACACACCAATCTGTCCGGTTATCTTGATGCCCCTCTCGTGTAACCTATGACCATGATTATTTAGGATCTGTGTTTAAAGGCGAATCGATCTCATTATCATGATCTCATCACGATCTGATTCCCATTGCATAGATCCAAGGACATTACAATATATACATGCATATATGTAATAGTAAATATAAAGTGATAAAATACTAAAATATAATAAGCAAAAAGACTACGTGTCAAGTCACACGTGCTATTACTCACGTAATTGGCTTGCAGGGCACATATGACTAGCAAGGGCAGGATCCATTAGGGTTAAGTTGATAAGGGGCCTCTATAAATATGAGGGAACCAAAGAGCCATATGTAAGACCCCTTTTGGCTGCCACCTCCTATTCTCCTCCTTAACTAGCAACCCCTATTTGGGGTGTATAGACAGCAAGAAGGGTTGGCCCCTTCTTAATTGCATAGTGCGTGTAGCGATGAGATTTGAGTCACGATTTAAGGAGCATCTTAACAGCCCTTACCGTGTGGATCACCACTAGAGAGGAGGACAATTGACCTCCTTCATTCTCTACCATAGATCTATAGGTTTTTAGGGATATACGATCTCTCTTTCGAGTTTTACGCTCTCGATCTTCGCACAATGATTCAATAAATCTATTTTTGGTAAATCAATTTTTATTTTTTAATTTTCTCTGTGTATGTGATACTCTCTACGATTTCCCAATATCATCTTGTGAGACTAAGATGACATCCGTATCGATGCCACATTACCAACCTTATAAGATCTGGTTTCATTTAACATGTCGACAAAGTGGAAGTGATCTATCAACAATAGCCTACGTGTCATGCCTTCTATATCATTTGCCCCATTGTTTTTCAACACCGGAAAGAAGTTAGGATACTATGTGTAATTCAATAGTTTATTGACCATGCTAGATGCTTGGTGGATAATATTCTATGAATAAATTGGTTGTATTGCCAAGGGTCATTGCCTTATTAAGTCCAACTATTGTTATCATAGATGTTTTATGGTTGATTCTATTACATTGTCATAAAAGGATGCTTTATGGCAAATTTTGGTCTCATCGTTGTTGAGGGATGCTTTATGATCGATTCAATTGCATCATTATCAAAAGATGCTTCATGATCGAATTTAGTTGCATCATCATCAAGGGACATTTCATGGCCAATTCAATCGTGTCGTCGTCAAGGGACGTTTCATGATCAGATCTTATTATGTCATTATTGAGAGATGCTTCATAGCTGATTCGATCACATTATTATTAAGGAACACTTCATAATTATATTTTGTAATATCATTATCGGAGGACGCTTCATAGTTGTATTCAATCATGTTACTATCAAGGGATGCTTCATGATCGACTCTATCATCATCGTTAAGAGACTCTTCAAGGTCAAATTCAATTGCATTTCTCGAGAAATGCTATATGGTCAATATATTGTATCATCATCAGGGAATGCTTTACAATTAGTTCAAATACATCATTGTCGAGGGACATTTTATGGACGGATTCAACTACATCGTTATTGGTGGGTGTTTCATGACCAATTCAATTATATTATCGTTGAGGGGTGCTTCGTTGGTCAAATTCGATCGCGTAATTGTCAATGGATGTTTCATAGTTAAATTTGATCGTATTATTATTAAGGGACATTTCATAATCGGATTTGATCATATCATTATCGAGGAATGGTTTATGATTGATTCGACTATATTGATATTGAGGGTGAAACATTGTGACAATGATGTAGCTATGATGTGACAATGATGTAGCTATGATGTGACTAAAACTGACTATCAAGCATCTTTTTAAAATAATATAATCAAAGCATCCTATAACACAATGCAGCCATATTCGACAAGGAAATGACCCACGGTTTGAGCTCGGTTCGGAATTGATCTTGGGGGCCGAGCGGTTTGAGCTCGGTTTTGGATTGATCTTGGGGACCGAGCGATTAAGCTCGGTTCCGAACCTGGGGGCCGAGTTGATTAAGCTCAGTTTCGAACCTGGGGGCCAAGTTGATTAAGCTCAATTCCAAACCTAGGGGCCGAGTTGATTAAGCTCGGTTCCGAACCTGGGGGCCGAGTTTTGTGAGCTCGGTTCCAAACCTGGGGGCTGAGTTGAGTAAGCTCGGTTCCGAAACTGGGGGCTGAGTTGATTAAGCTCGATGCCGAACCTGGGGGCCGAGTTTGATTAAGCTCGGTTCCAAACCTGGGGGTCGAGCGATTAAGCTCGGTTCCGAACCTGGGGGCCAAGTTGATTAAGCTCGGTTTCGAACCTGGGGACCGAGTGATTAAGCTCGGTTCCGAACCTGGGGCCCGGTGAGCCTCAGGTTGGGAACCGATCTGGAGTGGCTCGGGCAGGAGCTGGGCCGACAAGCCTCAGGTCGGGAACCGATCTGGAGCGGCTCGATTCCGAACCTGAGGGCCGAGTTTATTAAGCTCGGTTCCGAACCTGGGGGCTGAGTGATTAAGCTCGGTTCCGAATTGATCTTAGGGGCTGAGTGATTAATCTTGGTTCCGAACCTGGGGGCCGAGTGATTAAGCTCGATTCCGAACCTGAGGGCCGAGTTTATTAAGCTCGGTTCCGAACCTGGGGGCTGAGTGATTAAGCTCGGTTCCGAATTGATCTTAGGGGCTGAGTGATTAATCTTGGTTCCGAACCTGGGGGCCGAGTGATTAAGCTCGGTTCCGAACCTGGGGCCCGGTGAGCCTCAGGTTGGGAACCGATCTGGAGTGGCTCGGGCAGGAGCTGGGCCGACAAGCCTCAGGTCGGGAACCGATCTGGAGCGGCTCAGGTAGGAGCCGGGCCGGCGAGCCTTAGGTCAGGAACCGATCTGGAGCCGCTCGGACAGGAGCTGGGCTGGCGAGCCTCAGGTCGGGAATCGATCTGGCGATCTTGTGGACTTCTTGTCGCGAGTGGCTTTTCAGCGGGAGATTTTAGATGACGAGGCGTCTTTCGATGGGTCCCCTGGGATATGGAGTCGCTTCTTGGGGTTCCTTGAGATAGCGCCCGAGGTGACCTTTTTGGATCAAGTCCTCGATTTGATTCTGGAGATCACGGCAATCTTCCGTGCCATGGCCGTAGTCCCGATGGAACGTGCTCAAAGGGAGAAGTGGGGGCCTCGGGAGCAGTAGCTCTTGTCAATTGGGCCTCTGGCGGGGTTGCACCGGGGTTGCTGAGGTCATTCTCCGGGATTGTTCCGCCCTTGGTCTCTTGCTGTCTCTACGCTTTCCCACCACCAGAGCTTTGGCGGCGATGTACTGGTTGGCGCGCTGGAGCATCTCGGGGATGGTTACTAGCAACTTCTCAATCAATGACTAGAAGAACCTTAAAGGCTTCAAGCCCATCAGAAATGCTTGCATGATTAAAGAGGGTGAGTGTCCGGGAATCCCCAGATTTCAGTGGCGAAACATGCCACAAACTAAGAGAGCGACTCGTCTTCGTGCTGGGATAGCGTGAGCAGGGTGGCCATGGAAGGCCTAGGTCGCATGCTGGCAAGGAAGTTTTGCTCGAACTCCCCGACAAGCTGGTCAAAGGATGAGACTGAGGATTGGCATAGCTGGCTGAACCATGTTCGTGCTGGTCCCCTTAGGGTGGTTGGAAATGCCCTGTACATCAACGCATCGGAGGTGCCGTAGAGGGCCATTTGGGTCTGGAATATTGAGACATGCTCCATGGATCGGAGCTGCCATCATATGTTTCCAATGTCGACAGCCTGAAGTTGAGGGGTACTGGCTTGTCCTGTACTTCCTGAGTGAAAGGGGACCCACCCAAACCGCCTTCGCTGGACTCGCTCCGCGATATTCAGAGCTCACACTGGAACACGTCCAAGTGTTGATTGACCCGGGACAGTTGGGCTCTGAGCGAGTCCTCCGCCGAGTCGGACGATATGGTGTCGGGCTCGAGATGAGGTAGCGTGACTCGGCAGGGCGCGGGTAAGTCTTGCCCGGGCAGACCCCTTGGGTCAGTTGCCTGCTCTCGGGCTTCTCCGACCCTGACCAGTTCCCCACTCGGGTGCTGTCGGGTCAGGTCAGTCGGGGGCGTCGCTAGCCACATGATCTGAGGAATGATCAGAGCAAGCATCTACATCATGCTCACCATGGCCTGCACTTGCTTGGTCAAGCTAAGGAACGCCTCAGGTGTAACGGCCGAGGGCCCTATGGTGAGCCCCGGGGGCGATAGTCCCGGGTCGTTGAACAAACGCCAGTAGCGATCTGGCGTTGAAGCCAGGATGCCCCCATCTCTAGGGGTGGGGAGGGCCCGACTTTATAGTTCGACGGAAGGGAGGTCGGTCAGTGGTTCTCTCCCGGGGAGAGCACCCGCCAAATGCTCCTGCGACGTGGGCCCACTTTTAGTGCCAAAATGTTAGGGAACAAAAGTACCGTGGCTGATGAGTCAGCACGGTTAGGTCCGTGAGCCAATGTCAGGAGCTCCTTGGGGGGTGAGTGGGATGATAAGGTCGATCGGGCACTCGCGACGGGGTGCTGATCAGCATTCCTTAGTGTGCTGATCCGGGCGCTGCGTATGCCGAGCTACGTCTCTCCTTCTCCAAGGTGGTTGGCAACTCATCTTCGTGAGGTGGCTGCGCCCTCGGGAAGGGGTGCTGGTTGGCATTGGTCGGGATCCGGGCCGGTTGGCTGTTCTCCATCATGCACTAGACGACGATTCTCGGGTGGTTGGCTGCTCATCTTCATGAGGTGGCCGCGCCCTCGGGAAGGGGGGCTGGTTGGCGTTGGTCGGGATCCGGGACGGTTGACTGTTCTCCTTCGTGTACCAGACGGTGAATCTCGAGTGGTTGGCTACTCGTCTTCGTGAGGTGGCCGCGCCCTCGGGAAGGGGTGCTGGTTGGCGTTGGACGAGATCCAAGCCGGTTGACTATTCTCCTTCGTGCACTGGACGACAATTCTCAGGTGGTTGGCTGCTCGTCTTCGTGAGATGGTCGTGCCCTCGGGAAGGAGTGCCGGTTGGCGTTGGTCGGGATCTGGGCTAGTTGACTATTCTCCTTCATGCACCAAACGACAATTCTCGGGTGGTTGGCTACTCGTCTTCATGAGGTGGCCGCACCCTCGGGAAGGAGTGCTGGTTGGCATTGGTCGGGATCCGAGCCGGTTGGCTGTTCTCCTTCGTGCACTGGATGGCGATTCTCGGGTGGTTGGCAGCTCACCTTCGTGAGGTGAACGTGTTTTCCTGCGAAAATGGCCCTCGTCGGGATCACCCGACAAGGCCCCTCCGATGAGCAAGTCAGTCGAGTGATCAATTGATTTTTGCCTCCCCCCTTGGCCAGATGCTGGCCAGAGGTCTTTATATTACTGTACGTGGGTCGGTCGTATGCAGGTTGGCGTGGTGGACGTGCCGAGCAATGCCTTAGTACAAATTCTGACTTGGCATGTCTTGGGGGCGACGTCGTCTCGGGGTTCCCGAGGCCGAGCAGTGCCTTAGTACGAATTCTGACTTGGCGTGTTTTGGGGGCGACGTCGTCTCGGGGTTCCCGAGGCCGAGCAGTGCCTTAGTACGAATTCTGACTTGGCGTGTCTTGGGGGCGGTGTCGTCTCGGAGTTTCCGAGGCCGAGTAGTGCCTTAGTACAGATTCTGACCTGACATATCTTGGAGGCCAAAATATGTAGTATCAGAATCCATTCTACAAAGTTGGTGATGTGACACCAATGAGGATGTCACTTTGGTCTCACTAGATCAGTTACACAACATTGACATGAAAGTTGACTGAACAAAATCTACTATGTATTCACCAAGTTCGACATATAATCCTATAGCCCATTCAGATTAATATGCATATCTATTCTTGATATTTTTCATGTTATAAGAAGACCCAATGATCGCCCATCATATTATAAGAAAAAGCTCGATATTTTTCATGTTATAAGAAGACCCAATGATCGCCCATCATATTATAAGAAAAAGCTCATATGTATATTCTCAAGTACTTTTGACTTAATGCATCACCTAGCTTTGACATTTGATCGAATTCATCTCCCGATATAACTTACGACACCTCAAGTTGAGATCGTCTCAGAAGTCGATCTCAATTAGCCCCAAACCCAATCTATATTATATGTTAGAATAACTAGAATCTATAGTAGAAAACCCTAACTCTCAAACTCCTAGATAAGTTTAGATAAGCTTAGGACACGACGACAATGATGATCATTCATTTCATGATTTCTATCATATAAGCGCGGGAAACCACCATGCCACAACTTCGCTGAGAAGTGAAGAATTTCGCTGCGAACAGTGGCTCAACTCGGGCGTCCTCACAAGGCAATAACATTACCTTTGAGGACGGAGCCTCGTTCGCTGGAGGCAGCAAGCACCTTGTAAGCCAGAGGAGCACCAGCGACAAACGTCACAACTCCGTCAGTCTCGCACCATAGCATCAGCCAACTAATGTCACAAAACCCTAAATCCAGCACTCATAAACACAATACGATTAAATAAAGAACATCCATCAGTCCAACACGACACCGAATCCCACTTCCTGTCGGTAATGTCACTGCATCGAACAATGCAAAGAACCCTGCGTGCCCCGTGCTGCTGAGTAAGATACTTACAACTGTAATCGGATGAACCACCAAGTGGGCAAACAAGGACTACGGGAATTGGCTTATGCTCCTAATAAATAGCATAAGTACCCATAATGGTTTCCATTACTCCTACAAGCATTCCCTAAAATACACCAACGATCTCTAGCAGAGCAATTAGGGGGCACAACAATAAACCCAAAGAAACAGAAAAGAGTGAGCTAAAGCACTTGTGAAAACTGCACACACCCCAGGCTACTCGTTCTCATTTTCTCTCGAGCCATTTCTACTTCTTCAGCTTAAGTAAGAGCAGCAGTAATAGGTGGAGCCACTGTAGGCATTACCAGGACGGCTGTGTTACCAGTTACTGGCTGCAAGGCCGCACTGCCCTCCAGATGCTCCCAGATCATCTTTCGTTTCTCCTCTGCTATCCTTCTCTTCTCTTCCTCCTCGCCCAACTCCTTTTTGCAAGCTAAAAATATCTCTTCGTCCATCTCAGATAACATGTTCTTCACATTTTGTGATAGATTAATAACCGCTTGATTCCAGTGACTCCGTGTGTTCCTTTCTAAAGCTGGCAAAACGAGAGGCATGATTGCTTGCCGGTTTTGGGACACCAGACGAATCACATGGTCATTATTCAGCAAAAATAGCGCCCTCTCTGCAACCTGAAAATCATTTAAGACATCTAAGAAATTGATGATGATATGAAAAATGAAACACAAGCTGACTGCAAGAAATGGTATAAATTCTGGTAACAAATTTAAGGACGACAATGTAAGGTGATGGACAGGCTGTCATAACCAAAGATGATCTTACAGATTATTCATTAAGACATCATCCACTGTTTTTATGATACAGTTCCAAAAAATTTATTCATGATTATAGTGCATTTTTTATTGTTTGCTAACCACCATAATGGAGAAAACAGATGGCCACACTTATTTTACATCACTATCTGTTTAGAGACTGGGTAATCACAATGAAGAAAAACAAGCATAGGAAGAATTATGTAATGTGACCTTACTAATAAGTGGTTCTTCAAAATTTTCTACAGTGTTGCTATAATTGCTTCCTAAGCAAGCTAGGTCCTTGTTCATGGATTAACCATACGAAAATCACTAAAGAAACCCATTCTGTTGATAATATAGATTTATTATAGAGGCCACCAGGAACTGATTTGCTGTACTGTATTCATGAAGAGAATACAATCAAAGAACAACACAAACAATAAAGTAACAGGAGAATACAATACTAGCAAACAAAAAGAACATGATAGAACTCTCTAGCAGACACTACTATCTAAAAGGACAAAAAGAAACTAGAAAGAAATGATTAAATTTAGGTCTACAGAGAAATTTGAACACATAGAAGGTGACTTTAGGTGTCATTGTCAAATGCTCCAAGTATGGAAAAAACATTTTGTTTACAAGGGTAAAGTTGCATAGATATCCTCCCTATACACACACACACACATATATGTGTATGTATGTACATGTATATGTATATGTACATATACATACATATACATACACATATATATACATATATAAATATATATGTATGTATGTATGTATGTATGTATGTGTGTGTGTGTGTGTATATATATATATATATATATATATATGATTATCATATGCAATGTATTTTTGGATGTACCTTCAAGTGTGAATAAGAGTTACTAGTAAATTTCAGATGTATAATTAAAGTCATCATTATTACAATATATACTTGATTAAACTACCTTCTATACATAATAACACAAACACTAAACACTTGATGGTATTTCTTTGAAATAATATAATAATCGTTAATTTATCTACTGTGCTGTGCTTACAGTCAGGGTTTCTCCAGCACTTAAAAGTGCTCTTGTACAATGTACTTTATTAACTAAAGAAAACCATATGTAACCTACAGCCTATATAAAGACACCACTGTGCTGTGAGTGGCATTTTTTTTTCTCCAATTTTGTTAATGTGCTAGATATAAGATATCTACTTTCTCTTTTCAAACTTGTATGAACATGGGCCAATCTGTTTCATAGTTGTATCTCAGATCCATCATTTAGATATAACTGCCATGTTTCAAGAATCATATGAGCTAGTTAGGGCATAAGGAGCTGGCTTCAACCATAATAAAGATAATTCAGAGGCTTATGACACTGGTAGCATTATAGTTCATTCTTTTCTTATTACTCATGTTAGGCTACAATTTTTCCCATATGATCTTCAATAATTTGGATATGATTTTATTTTTTCTTTATGCAACTTAAAAATAGTTATCGGCCATCCATAATTTCTTGCGCACTCAACACATTAAGCTCAACTTCTCACTTTATCTTCACTAGAGCTGGAAAGCATAACACATTCTAGGTGACAAACTATCAACACAGATAAATCCTGATTCAGTCTTGTTTGCTAAAATTTTCTGCAATCAGCAAGGAAGTTGAATGGCAAGCCTGTAAATGCCAATCAATAGACAGTCTAATCTGTCAGGTTACCTCTGAATGTTCACATCATCCAGAGAGGAACCAGTGTAACATGAAAAAAAATTCAGATGACACTACAATATCTTCTTTTTGGCAAAGAAAAAAAAAACAACTAAGAGGAAAAGGCAAGAGAAGTCAACAGAAATTTTCTATTGGTGATTCAACAGAATTATTCAGTGAGTTGGGAACTTAATGCTGATGCTCACAAGATGGAGTCATCCCTCACCAAGAAAATTCTCAGGAAGAGAGAAAATTCTTGGAAACTTATGGGTACAAGGATCAACGTTTCAAATTGTACAGTAGGTTCAGGCTAACTAACAAACAAGCATAATGCTCCAATGGACAATAAAAGAAGACTAGATACAACAGTTTTCATTACCTGGAAGTGGGAGCTGGTAATGCAGAAACCAATTCTCTGAAACAATGGGACCATACAGTTTTGAAGCTCTGCAGTGTCAGTAGCCTCCAAGACCTCCTCCAACTCGCTCAGGAACATGACTTCCTTCTGACTATTTGTAACCGGCCAATACCTTACCAACCCTTTTATTATTGAACATGCCATCTTGGGCTCTTTCTCTATAAACTGTGTCACACAGTAAGTCAGCTGTTGAAGATAGACACCTAATGTTTTTGGTTTGTGCAAAGGTATTAGAACCCTCTGAAAAAATAGCCTGTGCTCCTCCTTCAGAGGCAGTGCAAACCCACTGATCACACTACCAAAAACTTCTAACAACTCAGCAATCCCATTGTGCCGGTCTGCCTCAAAAACAAATCGGTAAAATATGTTGCTCACCGCTTTACGGATGAAAGGGCGATGCACCATAAATTTTCCATAGATCCTATGCAAAATTGTTTTCAAGCAATCCCTTTCCCTGGGGTCCTCAGAATCAAAGAGGTCAAGCAGTCTCACGATGAATGAAATGTCAACATACTTCTTCCCAATTTTAGCATCAAGTGAGGATGACTCTACAAACTTGAGCAACAAATCATAGACAAGTTGCAGATGGCACCAAGCAGGATCGAATATCGGTTCTTCCTCCTCATTCTCCCCACCACCAGTACAAGATCGCGTGTTTGGAGGAAAGGCCCTAAACAAGTTAACTGCAAACATCTTACAGCAAGCAGAAATCATAGGCTCGGTGAAACGAGAAGCCCAAGCATCAACATAATCAATGAGACCCAATAGCGCCTGCCTTTTCATATCCTTCTCGGTGGAGTTCTTGTTTGGATCCGAGAAATCGAAGACAACACAGCAGAGGTTCAACTTACTGATGAAAAGGTTCTGTTTTTGTGAGTTAGGAACATCTTTGAATAGCAAAAGAGGTTCGATGCTGGTGACGACACTGGAGGGGAAGATAGCAGAAGCAGTCCGCTTCACCGTGGTTGATCGTGAGGCAACCACATTGCCACTGCTAGTCCGCTGGATCGGATTCCCGTTCAAGGGACCCGTACAATCGTTGCTGGGATGGCTATCGGAACCCGAGGAAGCATCAGATTTGGAAGACTTGCGAGGTAATTTACTCAGGAATTGCTTCCACATGGTGCCAAGATTGGGGAAGCCACTCAGATCAAGCTCATGCTGGCGGGGTTTGGCGGGCCTAAACCCAATCTTGTTTTGGGATACACCGATGCCGATGAAAGACCAAATGGTGCAAAGAGAACCTTAATACCAAGCGACGCCAGACGACGACCACAACAACAACAACAACCGTTCTTGATCAGAAAAGGAAAAGGGAAAGTAGAAACTGAAAGCAATTAAATTAGAATGATACTGAAACCACCACTTCCTCTGAAGCTCTGAGATATCGAGATTAAGTAGGAGAAGGAAAATCCTTGCGCTAAAATAAGTGATCAAGCAAACAGAAGCCAAGATCGAGGAGCAGAAACAAGGGATTTCAAGAACGGCCAACCGAAGCACAAATATCACCTACCGTCAATCCAAGGTAACCGAGACTATACCAACTGCAGATCTCCACCAAGGGAACGCTTTGGAAGAAGGGGACCGACCGCAAGCGCTCGGAAACCTCTGGAGAAAGACGGTATCGAGGTTTCCTTTCGGGCCGACGTTTAGGGATCTAACGAGAAGAGGTCGATCCGAAGCTTGGTTCCGAGAGGCGGCGACGAATTCCAGCAGGAACTCGAGAGATGGGCGCCGCCTTCGATCTCTCCCACCCGCATTGCGAGATCTGCTGTAGAGGAAGCGGAGACGAGAAGCGGCAGGTTAAAGAAATAGAAACAAATTTTAGCAGAAACAGCAGCTGCAGCAGCAGAAGTGACCACTGTCCCTCCCTTCTCCTCGCAGAAGCTTATTCTTTTGCGGTTCGGAATGAACGGTTCTGGTCGCCCGCCTGGCGCAGCTCGATGCATCTGAGCCGTCGGCACGAGATTCACCGATGAAAATAAACAGAGCCATCGATTTACATCGTCATCATCGTATCGACCTTTGATATTAGATGCGTAGAATGGTTGGAACATATCCCGGATGATTCGTCCAAAATAGATGCATCGGAGTGAGTGAGATGGCAGTACCGGCATCATCGGGTATTCGGATGAATTGTTTTTGTTTTTTTGGGTCAGAGATTCTTTGTTCTGTTTTTTAGTGCTTCAAATACTTTTGATTGAGATTCGTGCATCAAATACATGAAGATGTTTTGTCTAATTAAAACACATCGAGTGTTTTGGATATCTTTATCTTACACAAACATATTAGATAAGGAAAATGTCAAACATCTATACTCTTAATTGGGTTGGGATGTGTAAGTGTCAATTATGGGCATCAATCCGAGATTTTTGTCTCATTTACTCAAATATCTCGTTTATTCAAACGTCATGTGAAATAAAGTATGATTTGGAAGACCGACACAAGAACTTGACTAGGAAAGATGTCTGTCTACTTAAGGAGATTCCACCCGAACCCATCTATGATTCCATTTGGTTGGTTCGAGAGTTCAAAATGACTTTATGAATTCAGCATTAGAAATATTGTTCCTTGACGCATCGAGGCGAGGGATATTTTGTTTGGTGGTTAGAGTTCTTGATTCACTCCGAATATGTTTGAGAACATTTCAAGGATTTAGGAATCATCATGTGTTCATCGCAGGCACATCATACGCAATGTTCTCATCCTAGTAAATTCAACCCAAAACGCTAATAAGGAGCCACACAACACAACAGGCAGAAAACCTTTGGCTGGATTAACCCTACTCAACAAACTGTTAAACTGCTACAAACTATAACCCAAAACACACTAAGTACAACAATTCTTATTTCCTACTCTCCTTGATGCTAGTCAGAACATGTGAAACATGGAAGGATTACACAATATTTATGTACACATCTCATTGTTTTTATTGATGTTGTGTCCTGGTTCACCTGGCATTGGCGCATCCCTGAGGTGTTCTTGGAGCTGCAAGCAAAAAGACTAAGTTGAACCCATGAGGACTGTAGGAAACTTAGGGTTTGATGCAATGGCCGCTTAATGGAAAATGGATAGTACAAAAAAAAGAAAAATTCATGGATTTCAAACATAAACATGCATCTATGTGCTCCACACTCCATGTAATATCTAAATAATCAATGGTGATCAGTGTTCAAAACAATGGAGCGTGAGAAGTTCATCGAAGTTACCTAAAATGACAGCTTCTGAGCTTTTCATCAACCTCAGTCTCTTGCATGAAGCAACAAACATCCTAGAAACAGGAAGCATTAATTAGAACTGCTTATGCAACATGACGGCGTGCACCATCATGAAGCTTCAAGCTACAGACATCACACAACATAACAGCAAATGAGTACTATATCGTGATTTTGATTACAGATACTAAAAAGTAATGATATATTGGGTGTATTAAAATGATAAAGCACTAAAGCATATTAGAAAGGGAAAGCTTATTTTTATTGCCACTATTTCTTACTCTACACATGAAGTTCATCCCACTTAGCAATGTTGTTATGGCATCATATAATATATACATTTATGGCCATTTAGAGGACATTTGCAGAATCTTAAAGTTGCATGTGAATATCGGACACCCTGCTTAAATTCTAGAGAATGCATTTCCACCTGTCCTCCAACCATGTGACAAAAATTTACTAATGCAAAAACAACTTGTTCAAGACATTTCTCATCCCTGAATGAAAACCTTTATGTTCTTCTTCATTTGAATCTGCCTATAGTTATGCATCATGGCAAAGTTGAATGGCTTTAAGAATTTAAATCATCAAAACTCAATCTTGCAGATTGGATATGTTGGTATTGATCCATGCATCTAACTTCAGAACAACCCAAATCAAATATTTCTTTTTCGTTTCCAATTCCCAATTCCCCCCCTCCCTTCACAAACAGAAGGAAATGGAGAAACTTACTTCCAGGGGACATCACCAACAAGCATCCAGTCACCGTCCTTGTCCTCATAAGTAGGGACATAAGCTGCCCCGTTCACGGGGTCGACCAGCCTCCTCTCGTTGGTATAGTCGCCTGCAGCAAATCAGCAACGGAATCAATCACCCTCATAGGTGCCAAACCAGAAGAAGATGATGGAGGGTGACAGGATAAAATCGGTAATCAGGTCCGCAACGATGATACATCGGTAGGTGTATGAGTGAGTGAGAGAGAGAGAGAGAGAGAGACGAAATGGACTGACGGGCGGTGAAACAGGAGAACATCTCCTCGAGGGCGGTCAGCAGCTGCTGGTACCCTGCGTAGGCGTCGAGGTCAACCTTACGAAGGTAGGGCGTCCCATCCACGGCCACCTTCACATAGGTGCAGCTCCTTAAAGCGTTCCTCCGGAACGACCTCACCGGTGGCCAACCCACCACCTGTGCCCTGTCAAAAGCAGAAAACAAACTAAAGATCGATGGTATTACAATTGAAGTCAACCCCATCGCGCCTCAACCAAAAGGACGAGAGCGTTAAGACAGCCGTTTTCTTTGCTTCAAGGGCGCATCAACCAGATCGTGGAATCACTGGGCACACCATTGACATCGGTAATCGACGCTCGTCTTCGTAACTGATAGAATAAGATAAGTCCAGGCAAGGCAACGTAGGACTGAAGGGCACAGCTTAGTGAATATGAGAACAATCTAGGGGTAATTAGGTCCTCTCATCTACGGTCGGGAGGCCCACTTGCCGTTCTCCATTGAGACGACCCAAAACACCCACCAAACTTCAGCACTTCGAACGCACGGCTCCGGAAATCGAGACAGTTCACAGGGGCAAAAGCGTAAGTTCGGAACATGAGTTGAGGTTGTACGCATGCGCGCTACTTACTTGGAGGCTGGAGACTTTCCGGCACCGGAGACGGGCCCGTCGGAGGATCCGGACGCGGGATCCTTGGCGTGCGCCTCCAACGCAGGCCTCCCGAGTCTGAGATCGATAGACTTCGAGAAACCGCGCTTCCTCTCGGGTTCCGATTTCGAACCCCCGGGCGGGGCGAGCGTCAGCTGTGTCTCCTCGTAGTCGAGACCGGACACCTCCGACTCTGTCGTCGACATCTTCTGCTCCGACCTTTTCCTCCCAAAGACAGTCGATCCGAAGAACAGGTGAAGCAGTACGGGTGGTGAGTAGTTACTAACAGAGAAGAGAGAAGAGGACGAGTCTCGGGCAGCCTTCGACGGACGCGTGGCGGGATCGGGCGGTGGAGATTTGCCCAGAGGGCCCCATAGCAAAGCGGCTGTCTCCTCTACCACTCGTTTAGCAATTCTACGGGCGACCGAAGAGGAAAATAAACGAAAGTGGAGGGAGGAGGGGAAAGCTAAAGAGACAAAGGATGGGGGCAACGAAAAGACTATAAAGAGAAAAGGAAAAGAATGAAAAAGGGCGGGGACTGCCAACGCGTATCGTGCGAGGTTGGCTGGGATCAGCGTAGACGACTCGAGAAATTGCGGAGCACAACACTCAAACAGCTACGTTCCGTGTTGCTTTAACGATACTATGATTAGCGTCAGCCGCCTGTCCTAATTTAAGAACGCCAACTAAGAGTCTCTTTTAGGTTATCTCGTCGTCATCATCCATGGGCTGCCTGCCACTACCCTTGTTGCCCTTTATTTATCTTGTCCACTGTAGGTGGTGGGGACAAAAAGAGGACGAAATGGCGACGTCTGCATCTTGGTGTTTCCTGCTTGGGCATCGTACCTCAAAACATTACCACGAGGGCCTGACAGATGAAGGCGAAAGCAAATAGTGCAGGAAAAAAAATTCGAAAGTGACAACTCAAATGACGCACTGCCGCTGTCTCCAATGGACAGAGTAGCTTCAGTATTGCTAAGAAAACCACGCATGTGATGTCAGCTTGTCAAAGTCTCCTCTTGGATTCCCTCGTTGCAGCTATCACGATGGTTCCTCATGTAGAATAACTACTACTGTGACACGGTAAAAAGTTATATATATATATATATATATATATATATATATATATATATATATATATATATATATATATATATATATATATATATATATATATATATATATATATATATATATATATATATATATATATATATATATATATATATATATATATATATATATATATATATATATATATATATATATATATATATATATATATATTGTGTGTGTGTGTGTGTGTGTGTGCATATATGAAAGTTATAGGAAACGAGACCACACTGAGGAACATGCTGACACCAGCATAATAAAAGGTATTTAACTGATTTACAGTGACCATACGAGTGTGTATCAAAAGCTTGTAAATATTATCATGCGGGGGACAAACAAAGCTCTCTTATTGTCGCCAATCAGATTTGAATGCATAACATTATTCAGCTCTTGAAGACAATAATGGGATCGCACATAGCATATGCCAAAATTTGTACTTTAATAATAACACAGATCACACAAAATTTGTCCTAAAGGAGTGCACAAAAGTAAATCCAGGCAATAATCATTGACCCACTGCTTAAATATATCTCCAAGCTAGCTGACCACTTACAGATCTTTGCTACGGAGCTCAAAACTGATAAATGACTGACTGTTTGATGCGAGGAAAAGCTTCCACCATTTTAGCGAGATCAGATCTCATACTACAAAATTACTCGAGGTGTTAGTACCAACCCAGCAATATCTTAAATGCAATGAGCCATCAAAAATACCTTCTAAGTGCCCTGGCAAGAAAAATAAACTTTTGTACTGTAATGAGTGAGGCAAGATTCTACAATTGAAGAGATCACTCCACTTCCCGTCTCAAGCATTTTTTGGATCCACCTGTAGCGTTAGACAAGAGAACCATTCACTATTGAATTTTCAGGTCCTTCAAGCCATGTAGTTTTCCATTTAAGAAATGAGAATCTACTATTTTGGCATCTTGGCAAGCTGCAATTCCATTTTCTGGCGGACTATGTGTGTTATTACTGATTGTACACATGACAGCAGAGCTACTGCAGCCTCCAAAATATGTTGAATATGGAAAGTATTCTGCGCACCGTGCTCTCCATCCTGTAGTTGCACAAAAGTACCAGGAGAAATGATAATTTAGATTTTAACAAAGCTTATTTACCCAGACAAATATCGATATTGCCATTGGTACATACGCATAAAATACTTATTTGACTACTGAAATATCTATGTACACTTACTAGAAGCAGAACCGTGATCCTTGAACACATCTTCAAGCAATTTGTGGACTGCAATACAGTCTTCAAGCTTCCATATGTTGACAGGACCAAGTGCATCATTTCTGTTTAAAAGTCCAGAATCATTAAAAGATAAATATGATTGTTGACTAGTTAAGATCATTCTTACCCCATTGCTAGTGTGTTTTTCGAATCTTCAATTAACATAATTGCATCAAGCTTCGTATCTGGCTCAAGAACATATAGCATTTCAGCAGCTGCTGCTCTATGCATTAAGGAATCTGAAAATTCAGAGAGACTATATTAACAACCTCAGTGTCATCCAAAAGATAAGTTGGTAGGAAACAATTTAAAAACCTTTGTGCTTCTCGAGGAAAGATTTATTAGTTTCAATTATTGACTTTCCGCTCAACTGACTGCAAGAGACGAGCATCATTAACCTATTACCCACTTAAAAAAAAAAGTGAATTTGTTGAAGTAAAACAGGCATCAACAGCAACCTTATATGTGGTCGTTCTGCTACTAATACATTCCAAACAAGTTTCTCTGAGTCTGTCTCTGGAGAAGTCAAGCTGCTAACTTTGTGAAAGAACTTTATCTGTGAAATGGTACAATGAATTAGTCTACCAAAACAGAAATAATTGTGACAGTTTATCCAGGCCAAATTATATTCGACTATCTTTAGATTACAAGAAGTAAAAATACAAGAAATGCAGAAGAAATAGATTGAACAAACAGTAGCATTTTACAGTTCCTTTCCTAGTGAAATCTGTGGATGACTTTTAGAAACAAAGCTTTCTTGCATACCTCAGGACCACAACTTTGTTTGTAGTGCTATAATGTGATCAGCAGTGGACAAGTAAATTTACTCTCTTTGATGTTTACATTCTAAATCAATCAATATAAAAGTTTAGGCAATTGTATTCTCACTGCACAAAATACACTTTCAAGGAAAAATACTCATCCTTCTGAGAAAATGCAACATCTGTCTTTGAAGGTCAAAATACAAATGCAGATGTCAAATTTTAAGCTCATACTATTTATCTAAGTTCTTATAGCTCAAGGTTCATGAAAAGCTAGAGAGCAATGGACTAATACCCTAGTCTTACAATCAAAAGTTTCTTTTGGATATGGTTATGTTTTGTTCCATAATCTTGTAGTTGCTCTATTAGTCACTTATGCATCAGAATATGCACCTGCAAGTTATTTTGGCACCATGAAAAATATGACTTCCACACATTTTTTTACTAGTAATCACAATTGGAATTAATTGAAGTTTCCACAGACACTTTAATTTTTATTTTCCACAGACACTTAAACCAGCTTACAGTGTAAAAGAGAAAAGTGCAAATATTAAATAAAACCTTATGTGAGTCACACTATCTCCAAGGTTTCTGGATGATTAATTAATGAACAACATTAATATTCTAATTTATTTTATAAGCATGACTTATCTCCACTTTAGGCCTAATAGTTTTGCAAAATCCAACTTCCATGTCCATCCAACTTAAACATCAATAAAGTCCAATTTTGACTCTTCTAATTGACACTCTTCTGTTTCAATTATCATCCAAAGTAAATTTTCAAATCCTTCATTCCTGGCATTTGACAAAACTAGTGATATAATGCTAGGACCTGGACAAGTTCAGGCATGATTGAAACTGGACATGGACCTGCTTCAAGCAATGGGTCGGAGGACCAGATTCGAAACATTTTATTGTTGGGTTCTGGTGCAAGAGATCAGTTCCAAATCAGCCGCAGTGGAGCAAAGGTCCAATATATGCTAAATTATTAAAAAGTAAAAAACTAGCTAATAGAATAAACAAAATTCAAATGAAAGCTTGGCCAAGTCAATCACACAAATTACCTAATTTACAAAACTGGAAGGTCAGAATTCATACCTAAATCTTCAAGCAAGAAGAACAAAATAAGCAAAGAAATACCAAGGACATCACTGAAATTCTACAGCAAAATTTCATAAATTTATAGAAGTATCAGAATATATAGATTAAAAACACTTCATTTTGTAGTGTTCTCCACTAGTATCCTAGTCCAGGTCTAATAAATTCAAAGAGGCTTTATCTCATACCCATAACTAACATAGGGGCCATAAGTCTGGATTGGCTTTGGGCAACCGGGTCCTACAATCCGAAGAAAACCAAATCACCAAGTACTTGCATCAAATGATCTGCAATTATACTGAATAGCCAAAATCCATCATCTGGTAAGTGATAACCAAAACCAAGCTTCTCAGTGATTCTCCCTTAAGTTCAAGTAATTTCTCCAATAAAATAGTACCATAATTCTTGCAATGCAAAGTTTGAACCCACAATTCTTGCAACGCAAAATTTAAACCCACAATCCCAATGATCTTGTTTTGTCCATATTTAAACTTCCTTTTCTCCTTCACTCAGGCCCCCTCTAATATTCAAGGTATGGAGCCTTGAGATGTTAGAGGTATGATGACTGCTGATCATCGCAAACAAAGAGGTGTAATGACTTGGATAATGTGCACGCAATCAAAGGTTTTCGACTATCATAACCATGATTAAAATCCATAAAAATTTTGCACATATTCACATATATAAACTTTGAATGTCATATATCCACAGATGTAGATGAATTACATATCAGTGCAGCTAATTTAGATATGCTGTCTTTCATCAAAATAAGTTAAACTTCTGAGAAGCAAAAGCTACACCAAGCAAGTTTACAAGTTGGTAACACGTACCAAACACCGATGACAATCTGGATCGTTCTCATTCAATTTAAGTAGATGCTTAACAGCCTGATGATTTTAAAAAAACTTGAAGTCAGAACAATTATACTTATCAAGGTTAAAGAACAATATTTACAGAGTACACATCATATGACACAAAGTTCAAATTAAGGTACATAAGATTTTAAATTAGTTGCATACACTGCATGAATAGGGAGCAAAGCAAATTGAACTTGATCAAGCTCAATCAAGAAATTATGGTACGTCTTACTTGTTTTGAGTTCTAGCCACAATATCCTAGCATCCTAGTCAGAAATACAAAATTGAAGCAAGCCAATAGAAGTTAGATGCCCCAGCTTTTGCTCCTCCAATCTTATCACATAGAAATCATGTAAAACTATAATTTACTACTAAAAATACTCAGCATATTGAATTACCTAACATGATCAGATTAATTAGTTGCTGGTATGGTAAGAATCGATTCTTACCAGACCAAGCAAGAACCTGTACCAGACCATGTGGTCCAGCACTGGTATTTAGTTTTTTAACACTTTCAGCTGATACTAGATGATACAGGTCAGTATATGTCTGATACACTGATACCACAGATTACCAAAACCAGTTTTGAACCGAGATATAAAATAATTTATAAATGTTATTGCCCCAGCTTTAAGAACAGTAACACACATGGTATGCAATTTCGAATAATACCGTCCGGTACGGGTGGCACATACCGGTTCATCAACTGACCGGTAACACGGACCGCCCGTTACCGAACAGAACGGAATTTTTATATATATATATATATATATATATATATATATATATATATATATATATATATATATATATATATATATATATATATATATATATATATATATATATATATATATATATATATATATATATATATAAACGAGGAGACGTCGCGTTGCCTCGGCGACGTCGCCCCGTGTGGGAGAACTCAGCGACGTCGCCTTTTACAAAAATA
>LVTN01001252.1:25387-42169 GCA_001649415.1 Musa itinerans
TCACGGACTTAGCTGGAATTGCCTAAGTCGTGAGGCACCCTTGTGGCCAAGACGTGAACTTAGCTTGAGTTGCTTAAGTCACGACGCACCCTTGCGCCAACTTCACGAACTTAGCTGGGATAGCCTAAGTCTTGAGGCGTCCTTGCGACATATGCATCCGCAAAGGTTCAACCTAGTTGCAACCTCGTACAAGTCCCGAATGACCTGTAAAACAGAAAGTTGATTAGATTGAAAACGAGCGACGGACAAGTCCCGACGTCTCGCAAAGAGGAACGCTTTACAAGCAATTCAGCAAGCACCTTGTATGCATAGGAGAAAAGAGAGAAAGAAGGAAAACAAGGACTTTAGAAGGTAGAACGAATAGTTGCAAGTCCACAAACAACTGCTCACTGGGTACCGGGCGCAAATGCAAGTTCCCGTCAAGTCAATGTGCGAACTTGTGAAGATTTTTCAACGCCTGACAATATATCGAAGCCCCATCTAGCCCTGTGCCACCCGGGGGGTTCCAAGGTGCCAAGATGGCTGACATTTCACGCGCTGCAGAAAACAGCCAGCGACAAGCGAAAACGAAGTCATTTTGGGGCTTTTTAGCCCGGCGCGGTGAGCGATCACATTATGTGCTGCAACCTGTTCAAACATGTATTTTTACAAGCAAAAACAAACAAAACCAAGGCAAAACAGGATGTCATGTCTTTGTTCAAGCATGCAAAAGCGATGAACGGTTCGTTGAACGAAGTTGTTACAAGTGCACAACGACCGTTCGTGACATTCTCCCCCACTTAAAACTGTCGATGCCCTCGTCGACATTTGTTGGTAGTTGTTGATGATTGCTTCTTCATGTCGTAGGGCGTCTTCGGGCTCCCAACTGGCTTTAGTTCGAGGAAGCTTTTGCCTTTTCACCAAGTACTCGGTCTGCTCAGCTCCATTGGGTAGCTTTATCTTGCGATCGGCCAAAATGATTCCAACTCGCTTCTCATAAGAGGCTCTGGTGGGGGGTAGCCGAGTTGGAACACTTTGGAAAGCATCTTGTAGATTTAAGTGGTAGACTTTCAAGTTGCTGACGTGAAAAACATTGTGAATTTTGAGCCACACCGGCAACTGCAACCTGTAGGAGATGTTGCCCACCCTACTGATAATTGGGAAGAGCCCTTCATACTTGCGCACCAATCCTTTGTATACTTTATTCCTAAAGAATTGGAGTGATGCTGGTTGGAGCTTCACCAACACCAAATCGCCGTCTTTGAACTCTTGCGGTCGCCTTCCCAGGTCGGCCCACTTCTTCATCTTTTTTGTCGCCTTCTCCAAGTAAGCCCGCGCAATATCTACATTTCGGTGTCATTCTTTTGCAAAGTGATATGCGGACGGACTACTCTCGGTGTATCCGATAGCCAAAGTGTGAGGAGTCGATGTTTGTTGTCCTATAATGATCTCGAAGGGGCTCTTGTTGGACGTAGAGCTCCGCAGCAAATTGTAGTAGAATTGGGTTATGTCCAACAGCTTCACCCAATCTCGTTGGTTGGCACTCACGTAGTGCCGAAGATATTGCTCCAGGAGCGAGTTTATCCTTACAGTTTGATCATCCATCTGGGGGTGGAGGCTTGTGGAGAAGTATAACTTAGACCCCAACATTTTGAATAGCTCAGTCTAGAATCGTCCCAGGAACCGAGCGTCTCGATCACTGATGATATTGTGCGAGACTCCACAATACTTCACCACATTCTTCATCATCAGCTTGGCCACCTCCTCTACTGAACAGTGTAGGGGTGCAACAATGAAAGTTGCATACTTCGAAAATCGATCGACCACCACGAGTATCGATCCGAGTCCCCCTACTGTCGACAAGCTTGATATGAAGTCCAAGGAAATGCTCTCTCACGGCCTTTCTAGTACGGGCAACGGCTCCAAAAGTCCCACCGACTTCCGCTGCTCCACCTTGTCTTGTTGGCAAGTGAAGCACGTTTGAATATATTCCTCCACATCAGTCCCCATTTTCGGCCAGTAGAAGGACCTCTCCACGAGAGCTAAGGTTCTGTGAATGCCTAGATGTCCAGCCCAAAGGGAATCGTGACACTCTCTTAAGAGCTCACGCCTCAAATTATCCACTCAAGGGACATAAACCCTATTCCCTTTTGTGTAAACGAGTCCCTCCTGGACCCAAAATCGTCATGTCTTGCCTTATTTGATGAGCTGCATTAGGGTTATGGCTTGGGGATCACTGTACAGTTCATCCCTGATCCTGGAAAGGAAGTTGGAGTGCAATTGACTTGCTTGGCCTCTGCCCTCCAATTGTACAGCATTTACATGCTCCACTTTCTGACTCAATGCATCAGCCACAACATTTACCTTTCCGGGCTTGTACTCCATTGCCATATCAAACTCAGCCAGGAAGTCCTGCCATCGTGCTTGCTTTGGGGAGAGTTTCTTCTAAGTTTGGAAATAGCTCAAAGCAATATTGTTTATCCTCAACACAAATCACGATCCAAGAAGGTAGTACCGCCAAACTCGTAGACAATGGACCACCGCTGTCATCTCCTTCTTGTGCACCGGATACCGTCGCTCGGTCTCGTTGAGCTTACGACTCTCGTATGCCACACCGAATGACCCTCCTGCATGAGTACTTCCCCGATAGCGAAGTCTGAAGCATCTGTATGGACTTCGAAGGGCTCCCATAGTCTGACAATTTAAGCACCGGTTCTTCCAACACAGGAGCCTTCAAATCTTGGAACGCAGCTTCACATTTAGACCACCTCCAAGGCTGCTCCTTCAACAACTCCGTCAATGGAGTTGCACGCTTCGAATACCCCGCTATGAAGCGTCAATAGTAGTTGACGAAACTAAGGAAGGATCTCAGTTCTGGCACCTTATTTGGAGTTCGCCATTCCGCAACAACTTGCACCTTCGATTTGTCCATCCGAATGGAGCCATCACCGATTCGATGCCCTAAGAATAAGATCTCTGTTTGAGCAAAATAGCACCTCTCCATTTTCACGAACAAAGTGTTCCCCTTGATAACCTTGAAAATTGTCCTAAGGTGCTCGATATGCTCCTCGAGCGTTTGGCTGTAAATGACGATATCGTCCAAGTAGACGACCACGAACTTATCTAGATACTCTTTGAATAATTGGTTCATAAGAGTGCAGAACGTGACTGGAGCGTTGGTTAAGCCGAAAGACATCACCAAGAACTCAAATGCTTCATACATGGTCACACAGGTAGTCTTCGCTTCATCGCCTTCAGCAATGCGCAGCTGCCAATACCTTGATCGAAGGTCAAGTTTAGAGAAATACTTGGCTTTGCCCAATTGGTCGAACAAGTCCGCGATGAGCGGGATGGGATACTTGTTCTTCACCGTCACTTTGTTGAGGGCTCGATAATCGATGCATAGTCGGAGGCTCCCATCTTGTTTCTTTTGGAAGAGAACTAGAGCTCCGAAGGGTGATTTAGAACTACGGATGAGACCACCGCTTAGCAGTTCACCTAACTTATTTCTGAGCTCTGCCAACTCTAGAGGGACATGCGGTAGGGTGGTCTCGCTGGAGGCTTCACTCGGGTGGCATAACATCTGTGAACTCCTTCAAGATGTTCGCCACCACAGCAAGTTCATGAATGGCATTCTCGTCGAATAGCTATAGCTTCATAGTAGCCACGAATGTTAATTCGTCTTTTCGTACCCCTTTCTTCAGTTATAATGTCGATATCTGTTGGGGATCCCTGGTTCCTCTCTGAGAGACTGGGACATACAGGGGTTGTCACCTCTCATCATACATAGGGAGTTTAGGAACGACATTGGCACCAACTTCGCCGCATGCATAAACTCCATTCCCAGAATCACTTGGAAGTCGTCCAATGGCACCGCCATCATGTTTGTGCTCCCGCTCCATGTTCCGATCTTGATGGGGACTCCCTTTGCTAGCCCGGAGATCTGCTTGGCCTCCAAGTTTACCGCCTTTATCCGACTTGGGTTCTTCTCCAAGATCAGCCCAACACGCTTTGCTTCTCGATCGGCAATAAAGTTGTGGGTAGCGCCTGTGTCCACCATTGCACGGGTTGTTTCGCCATTGAGCTTAATGTCCACGTACATCAGCTCGCTACTCCCTGCTTTCAATGGCTTTGTCTTCATGTTCTCCCCCACTTAACCCCGCAATGCATTTAACAAATGCATTGCTCCCATTCGGGGACCTTGCGACTCCTCATCGTCGTTGCTAGATTCTGAACTACTTGAACTAAGGGCGATGGGTTTGCCCTTTGTCTGATTTGGAGGGTTGGAAGGAAGCTGTTAAAGCATCGAATGCCTATTTCTATGGGCACTCTCTCATCATGTGCGGCCCTCCGCACAAGAAGCATCCGCCAGGTTTCAAGGCCTTGCCTTTTGAGCTTGGCCCTTTGTGGGAACTCTTCTTCCTCTGTTCGCCTCCGGGCTTCTTCCCTCGAGAATATTTTGGAGGGCGATTTCCTAAAGATGGTTTCCTTTTTCCCAGGTCCTCAAAGGAAACAAAGTCGGTGAGCCTTTCTACGATAGTAATTGCCTCGATCACATCGGTGACATTCCTTCAATGCAGTTCTTGTTGAGCCCATGGCTTGAAACCATCGAGGAAGCTGAATAGCTTATCCTTCTCGGACATGTCTTGTATATCCAGCATTAGCGTAGAAAATTGCTTCACGTAGTCTCGGATGAAAGTACTTTGGCGGAGTTGTCTCAACTACCTCCTTGCGATGAACTTTGTGTTCTCGGGTAGAAACTGAGTTCTCAACTCTCGCTTTAAGTCCTCCCATATGTCCACCCGACACCGACCTTGTTGGATCTCCTCCCAACGGGTTCGCCACCAAAGTTTTGCATCCTCATTCAAATACATGGTTGCTATCAAAACTTTGGTTTCTTCAGAATCAGGCCTCGTAGCTCAAAAGTATTGTTCCATGTCAAATAGAAAATTCTCGAGCTCTTTAGCATCTCGAGCACCTCCATAACAATGCAGCTCAAGTACCCTTAAGTTTTGTGGCGACGCAACGCGAGTGTTGCTTCCTCCCGCATTCAATGCCCTTGTGAGCATGGTCACCCTGAAAGTGAGTTCTGCCACGACTTCCTTGCAGATGTTGCACGGAGTCTTTGGTGTCGTCCGACAGTCGATCGACTATGGCCTCGACCTTGTCGATTCGGGATTCAGCTTCTTCCTGCGAGCTCTCTACCCCAAGAAGCCTTCGCTAGCCTTGGTAGAGTTCCTCCAAGCTCGCTTCAAGAAATCTAAGCAGGTTTCCGCCGCTGAGTCTCTCTTTATGGCTCTTCTTGCCGGTTGGCGCTCCAGATTGCGCCTCCTCCGCTCGCGAGGAGTAGCCAATCTCTCGCTCATCATGTTCGCTGCCACGATCCTCCAAAGCGACTCCAACAACATGAGATCGAGTTTGCACTTACAGCCCACCTACGACTGCTTGGGACAAAGGTTCGGCTTGCCCAGCCTTGCTTGATTCGTCACGATGCTTTGCCATGGCGAAATTGTGAAGTTCCTTCGTTGCTTGCTCGAATTGCTTGCCCGCTCTAATACCACAATGTCACGGACTTAGCTGGAATTGCCTAAGTCATGAGGCACCCTTGCAGCCAAGACGCAAACTTAGCTTGAGTTGCTTAAGTCGCAACGTACCCTTGCGCCAACTTCAAGGACTTAGCTAGGATTGCCTAAGTCTTAAGGCGTCCTTGCGACATATGCGTCTGCAAAGGTTCAGCCTAGTTACAACCTCGTACAGGTCCCGAAGGACTTGTTAAAACAGAAAGTTGATTAGATTGAAAACGAGCGACGGACAAGTCCCGACATCTCGCAAAGAGGGAAGCTTTACAAGCAATTCAGCAAGCACCTTGTGTACACAGGAAAAAAGAGAGGAAGGAGGAAAACAAGGACTTTAGAAGGTAGAACGAACAGTTACAAGTCCACAAACAACTGCTCACCGGGTGCCGAGCGTGAAGGCAAGTTCCCGTCAAGTCAACGTGCGAACTTGTGAAAATTTTTTAACGCCCGACAATATACCGAAGCCCCATCCAGCCCTGTGCCACCCAGGGGGTTCCAAGGTGTTGAGATGGCTGACATTTCGCGCGCTGCAGTGAGCTACAGAAAACAGCCCGCGACACGCGAAAACGAAGCCATTTTGGGGCTTTTTGGCCCGACGCAGTGAGCGATCGCACTATGCGCTGCAACCTGTTCGAATATATATTTTTACAAGCAAAAACACATAAAACCAAGGCAAAATAGGCTGTCATGTCTCTGTTCAAGCATGCAAAAGCGACGAACGGTTCGTTGAACGAAGTTGTTGCGAGTGCGCGACGACCGTTCGTGACAGCCCAGTATACAGTATCGTATCGTATCGAGCAAACGTCGAAACTCCGATATGGTACGATATTTCAATCCTTGGTAACACACATCTAACATGATCCAAGTATAGAAAATGCTCAAAAAAAAAAAAAACATACATAAGATGAATGACAGTGACATGAATGAGTCTATCCTTCAAGAAAAAAACAAATTATATGGAAGCTTTAGCCAGACGTTCGTTAACCAATAAAGAAGTGAGCACTTAGCTCAACCTTCCATTTCACAGCCAAATCAACAAGTGAGCACTTAATTGCTTTCTATTTTCGAAATCTAGACATAGAGTTATAAGCCCTAGTTTCAAAAAATTTGGCCAATGTTTCACTTTCAGGATGGCGCATATGAAAGTTCAGGCTAGAACAACTTGAACAGACCAGTGTTGTTAAAAGACGCAAGGGTGCTCGGGCAAGACAAGGCCCGAGCGCCTCTCATAGTATCCAGGAATTACGCTTCACTGTAAATGTGAAGAATCGAACCAGATTGTCAACTATGGTTCGATTAAACAGTATCTTGGTTCAATCTAACCAGATTATAAACAAATAGTATCTTGGTTCAATCATCGTTAACTCCTCTTCTCACCGAAACTAGTTTTGAATAGTTTAAAACTAATATTAGTCCCTATTTAGAATTGTTAACCCTATTTAAAACTATTAATTTCTATTTAGAACTAATATCTATTTAGCACTGTTAATCAATATTAGAAATGTTATTAGTCCCTATTTAGCACTATTAATTTCTATTTAAAACTACTATTAGGGTTTCAAGAAAACTGACAAGTGTCCAAAGAAATATTAAAATCAATTTCATGTCATATTTTTATTTTTATAATCATATTTATCAATCATATTATATATTTTTTATATTTAATATTCTAGAGCACCTCGTTTCGGTCGGACGGGCGCCTAACGCCTCAAACATTTTGCAACCTTCGTACCTAGCACTTTTAAAAACACAAGAATAGAATCAGGATTGGGATACTTTACTGAAGTTGTATCGGCTGACTATAACATAGAGTTCTGCTTACCAATAAGTAAAGTCACTTTATTTTGTACAGAAAAGATAATAAACTATTGCTTCACAATTACAGAGAATATCCCTAGCATTGGAGCACAGAATCCTAGACAACTCAACAGTCCATGTTCCTTTCCAAAAAAAATTGGATTTGTATTTCCCGGCATAATTAGCTAGCCAGTCTGCAGCTCTGTTACTTTCTCTATAGACATGACAAATTTTAAAAACATCATACATCATAAAATCCTAAATATCACTCATTGCATTAAGGATCTTCCATGGAGATTATGCCCAATTGTTCAAGCTGCATCGGCCTCAACATGCATAAATTGCACAACCTCCTTAAGAGTAAATGCTCAAGGCCTACTTTGAGTTCAATAGTTGCATTTAGGAAATTTGATCTATCCTAGATATACCTACACTCAGCCGAGATACAATCAACAGTCATATCTCATATTAAAAGCTAGCTCCTCCCATATTCTGTGTCATTCCAAACTTCATCTAAGTTTAGCTTAAACCGTTCTACGACAGGTTTTTTCCACCTTACATTGAGATGAAATATCTCATGTATTCCTTCAGATTTTTGTGGATTCAACATAGCTAAGAGCATAATTAACAGCCTTATAGAAGATATTTCAAGGCTTAAGTTCATGAAGAGAATCGCTGCTAGCTTTCCAAAGAAGCCACAGAACATTGGCTGTTAAAGCTCTTAGGAGAATACCATTCAACATGTTCCTATCATTTCCTCCTTGAGCCATTGACCATCCGGCCAACCTGACATAACCTAAATTGCACAGAAAAATATTGCAAATAAAGCCTCCAACCTGTCATATTATTATCTTTTGTGGCCAAGGTATATAACATAATTGTATGTCATAGTTCCTATTAGGCTTTTGTTGTTGTCAAGTTTTAAAAATTAGGCAGATTGACCTAGGCTCAGGTTCAAGCTAATAACATCAGTTTCAGTTTCAAGCTATTGTATTTATGCCCACACCAAAGTTCAAAAAGAATAGCTCATGACAGGCTCTGACTTGAGGAAGCCTGAGTTCACACTGATCTTCTTCTTAATGCTAAGACCAGATCAGCATTTGGTGAAATCCAATGTGAAGATCAAGACATCCTTTCCAGTGCACCTGGCTAATGCCCTGTAACAGACACCCTTTCTTCCAAAGAATCAAGATGTGTAGAAACTTTATTGGCTGTAGGTGGCTCCTCAAATCAAAATCGGTCTTCCATTTTCTTAGATAATATCAGGATCATAATTCATCCATGACACATGCTTCTTCCTTTTTCTTTGAACTAAAAAATTAATTGAAACATCAATACTTGATTATTACCTTCAATATCCCCCACTACCTTATATGTTTTTTCTCATCCATTATGCTCAGTTACATCCAACCTTTTATATTTATACCAAGGATGAAGGATACTAAAAGTTACTATTTCATTGGATGTAAAAAGTAGAAACATTATTAATGACAGGTTGAACAAACCCTGCTAACAAAACCATGCTCCCAGCTTGGTAATGAATAGAAGTATAAATATCACATATAAAGTACATAATGCACAAGAACCATGTTTCTTTATTGTGGTTTCAAGCAAGATAACATTTTGAATTTTGAGTAATAAATAAGAATGTGAAGTGAGGTTTACCTGAAATGCTAACAAAATCTTCCGTTTTCTCATGTTCACTTCAAAAGAAAGAATATGTGTTTCCAATGAATTAGCTGAGTTACTCTGAAGCAACTTTAGATATTTCGTGGCTTCCAATAATGGATCCTCAACCTGCATAAAAAGAGCATATTGACTGGGTTATTTAAGCATACCATACCAATGTAGAAGAACTCTAGACTACACAAATCAGTGAAATCACTTTCTTTGAATTAACATAAAGGAAGCCAGATAGCTGTTGCATTGCATAACCAAAAGATTTGAGAGCTCAAATGAACATTGAAAGTTCAGAAGGAACCTGCAATAACTTTTTCCCATGAGGATCTAGATCAACTGGTCTGGAATTTTGTCGCTTGCCAGATTTAGATGTGCCAGAAGTTGTATCCTCCTCATTTCTTTCTTCAGCTTCCTGCAGAATATCAAAGAGAAATTTGGAGGAAAACATCCCAACAGAAGAGCATCTACAAGTGTAAAAAATTCTAGCTAAATTACTTTCTTGGCACGAGCTTCTGCCTTTTTCTGTTTTTGTCTCATTTTCTTCCTCTGTGAAGGAGGCAACTGTGACATCTCATCACTTTCCTCCGTCGCCAACTTTGATGGAAAATCATGCAACTTTATATAACATCTACAGTTAAAAGGTCACATTCAATTGGTTAATTTTCCAAGCAAGATAAACTTTACTGTACATAAATGTTTGTCAAATTAAGTCCTGTAAATAATCTTTCCATATTCGCAGCTAACTAACTGGCTGGGGTGAGTAGATCTGTCATGAAGTGCTCCTCCATATGCCCATTTCTCAAAGGAAGACTATGTTCCTTCCAGTGATTTAAAAAGGCGCTCGGGCGCTCGCCTAGGCGCTCGGGCGAGGCGAGGCCCAAGCGCCTCGCTTCACTTCCAAGCGGCGCGCTTCAAAGAGGCGCCGCCTGGGCGCTCGCCCGAGCCCAGGCGCTGGGTGCTTCGGGCGAGCGCCTGGGTTAAACCAGGCGACCGAACCAGGATTTTAGGTCTAGTTCGATCTCCGGTGGTTAGTTGGTTCAATCAAACCAACTAAAACCGATATCAACTGTCGCTGCCCAACCCTAACCCTCCTCGTTGCCGCTGCCGCTCCCGCTGCTCGCTGCCGCTGTCGCCGCTCCCGCTACCTCCTTACACTCCCACTCCCACTGCCGCTGCCTCCTTACACTCCCGCTGCCGCTGCTGTTGCCTCCTTACACTCCCGCTCCCGCTACTACTGCCTCCTTACACTCCCGCTCCCGCTCCCGTTGCCGCTTCCTCTTTTCTCAGTCAGCACCCCCTTACACTCCTCTTCCTTCTTCTCCTTCTGTATACTGTTAACAGTATACTGTATACGGTTAACAGTATACTAATAATAGTATTTGTATTTATTAGATTAATAATATATTATTTTAATTTTAATACTGTTAATTTTCTTAATTTAATAGCATATTTTTATTTAAAATTTTAAATAATTATATTATATATTTTTATATTTTAGCGCCTCGCTTCGCTCGGGCAAGCGCCTAGCGCCTAGCGCCTCGAGCGGTTTTGGACCTTAACGCCTTTTGGTGCCTAGCGCTTTTTAAATCATTGGTTCCTTCACCATCATTTCATTTATGATCAAAGAATATTAGTACACACCTCAACACCCACCACCCAAGGTCTTAAATAGCAGTACTGGCATCCAAACCAGAATCTCATAAGACCAGTGTGTATCAGTCAGTATTGTATGCCTTGGTATACTAAAGAAAAACGAAAATGTCTTACTGTGTCAATATATATCAGCAGAGTCAGTACACCAGTATGAGACCAGAACAGTATGGTACAATTGTCATACTATATGGTATTTGAAATCTTGGTAGAAGGCACAACGATCAATGAAGAATGACCAGGGTTAGGGCAATTGAAGAAAGAAGGGAAGAATAATGGTAAACCACATGATTGTAGCAAATATGAAGTGTTTGATATTGACAATTGGGAAAGCTTATTGGAAACGTAAAAATGATTATACAGTCGAATGCAGTGAGAACACTGTCATGCAGAAGCAACAAATCAACTTAAGCCAAAACCTTGTGCGATGCAGAAATGGAAGCATATCAATATCTGCTACCAAGGTTAAAATGAGACTGACCATTGAACGAGTTTTGAAACAGGCAAAAGGAGTTCTAATGCCTTGTGGTTCTAAATACTGTTATGCTATTTTTGGTTATTTAATCCTTCTTCAGCAATCTTTTGCCAATCAAGATCCTAAAAAAAGCTACCTTTATAGTACACAAATAACAGATAAATTATCCATTCCATCCTCAAACTTATTCAATCAGTTTAATGCTAATCAGGTATAAGATAAGGAATCTTTTATGGTCAATGGTCACATCATATGCATAATTCTAAGTTTTGATTGTAACTAATTTTATGCAAAGTAAAAGAATAACAAGGGTAACATCTGAACAAGTTGAAACTGTTGACAGAAGGATGCACTCAAGAAGTCAATAAAATAGGCATCGAATCAAGGAAAGATGGCAACTCCACCTTATAGCTCCAACTGCAGCTTTATGGAAATACTCATGTGAATGCAACTGGTTTTGAAATTTCAGCATTGATACATAAGCCCGTAGAGTCATTTTACGCAAACAATAAGAATGGAAGTCAAATTGGTCCTCAGTCATGTCTGAATGATGCTTCTCAACGGCTAAGTAGTTTTTGAGTGCACGTCCTAGATCACCTTGACGGAAGTAACTTTCACCAGAAGCAAGTTCGTACCTTCCACAACACGTACACGCCAGAAAGAGTGCATAAAGAGGAAAGACAAATGAGATTTTTCAATCAAATAGTCGATCATGAAGGAGGAAACTCAAACATACATACCACATGCACTGCATGTCATGAAGATTATTGTGCTGATCGCCATCCTTAGTAAACAAAACAGCTGTTTTCTCTGCTAATCCAACCTTCGTCAATCAATGAATAAAAAATATTACTTCCACAGACTCAAACAAGAATATCATATAATGCCCAGGTCAGAAAGTAGGATACCTGATCAGCTTGAAGCATACGCATAACACACTCACTATTCAAGTAACGATCCGCAAGATCCATAGACCTAGCTTCATCTGCCAAGGCAGCTGCAGCAGGCAAATCACCAGCATTTTCTAGTATCCTGCCCTGTGATCAAGATGGGAAAAATGTGATGAATGAACAAATGATCATCTAATTGTTGCAAGATATAAAGGCATAAATTTTTCAATTTACTAAAGAGGCTAATTTAGAACTAACAGTAAGAATAATTGTCAATCTGGAAGGTGTATATGGAAAGAGATACAATATGCTTAAAAATTAATTATATCATAGAGCCTCAGCCAAAAAATAGATCTAATGTGGGAAAAAATTAATACTCCAACCCACAAGATGGAATCTGAGATCCAAAGGGGAATAATAACTCAGACTCTTAATCCTGCTTCTAACAGGTCTCTAATTACTATAAAACATAGACACTGCATTAACACTTTAAATATCTAAATCAAATCCCCTTCCCGATAAAGCCTGTCAATTCTCATGTTGTAGCTTCGAAGAAAGCTCACTCACAACAATACCCTGCATCCCAATAATTCTTATCTGACACAGTCCTGTCTTTACGACAAATATATACAGCTTAACCACCTTCATGCAAGTTTGTCACTTTTTTCAAATATCTTCCCCAAAAATTTTCACATCCCTCACTTCACCATCGGAGAGATTTCCCGTTAAGATCACATTTTGGATTCTTCTTACCAAATCAGTTTTGAAAATCTCTAAGATCAACCAGTCAAAAAGAAGACATCCTCATAAAAACAACTTCCCAAAACTTGGAATTAAAAAGTTCTGAGCCAAGTTTTGCTGCTACCTCAGTTTGATTTGGAATTCTAAGGCAAAGTATTAAATCTTACAACCTTTTGATACAGAGAAGAGTAAGTGTACTTTGATGGACTTTACTTCTTACACATACTTTTAAGTTTTCACAAAAAGGCATATTTTACATGTTGTATACATGCCAAATAAAGCACCGGCTGCTGAAATGTCCCTGATCATTTCAAAATCTTTCATGACAATATGGTAAAATCAATATCTTCTTATACAAATATATTTGCCAGTACTTAACTGTAGTTGTTCTTATATGCTACCTATTAATTCTAATCTTTATTTCCCATCACTTAACATTATAAAAGATAATACTATATGTAATACCCCGATTTAATCTCACGTACAAAGTGGGAAAAGGCTCAAATAGATGTATAACTCTACTATAATTGACAAGGCTTGAACATTTTTGACTAATAGTTCAGGTTATCCCATCAGGTTGGGTCATGACATTATAAATGTCATTTGGATGCCTCGGCTAAAAGACATAACCAGGTAAACCTAATCTTTGAGAGAGAATTTACCTAGATACCTTTAACTACATGAGATCGTATATAAAGCTTGATACCAAAACAACCTAATCTTTGAGAGAGAGTTTACCTAGATACCTTTAATTACATGAGATTGTATATAAAGCTTGATACCAAAACAACCCTTGATTTCAACAACTGTTGAAGTCTAAATAGTTTAGCATAACTCTTTCTCCAAAGAAAAAAAAATTCACCCCCCTTCCTTAGCAACACAAAGTATCCCAAAACAAGCAAGACACTGAAATATGGAAGAGACACACCAACTTAACTAAAAATCTCCAACAAATAAACACTATTTTGTGTCTTTGAAAATTGGAATAAATATATTAAACCATAATTTGCATATGACAGTTTCATCACTGCTAAGTCAGATATGTCCACAAATTTGCTAATGTTGATTTAAGACACAAACCTTAATGGAGTACAAATCAATGACAGTTGGAGTGTGTTCAATAGCTTCATCAATTTTGGCTAGAGCAAGAGAATACTGGCCTCGTCGATCATAATGCTGCATCACAACAGAAACAAAAGTCTTGACATATGTAATACAAATTCAGAATGACATAAATCTAATTTCATAAGAGACAACAAAACAAACCTGGGAAACCAGAAACAAAGTCCACATGATTGTTGAAGGAGGCTCTCTTTTGGAACTGAAATTTGAAAAGAAAAATTATGACCACAGTCACAAATGCCATTTCTAAGAAACACATCTAAATTATGCATTTTAAATGGAATCTTAGCAATAATTTTCAAAGGCATAGGCTGTTGTTTGAAAGAAATACATCATGAAATGCTTATTCTTAGCTAAATATTTAAGATTAGAACAGTATCGGAGCCAATAAAATACAGGTCAGAGATCATTAGAAGACATAAGAAATTAACTGAAGGTAGTGCTCAATTTATGTATTTGTATATGAACTTATGAAGCATTCTAGGAAAGTTCCTTCCTATCTGATGCAAAATAATTCGATTAAGAGATTGCCTAACAATGTCTAAAAAAATGCAACATTTCCTGGTTTTAGTATTTACATCAGAGTTTCTCCAAAAGAGAGAATAACTGTCAAATGACAAGGATAAAATGATGTCGGAACCACACGGTCATGTGCATATACTCACTGCCAATCCAGCCGAAGTTCTTGCCTAAAGATTCTTTTTAAACCTGAGTTGTTATAAAATGATCAACATTTTTCATCAAATCATGTATCTTGTTTCATGTAGTAAGGAGTCTCTAGAGGATATTCATCAGCCAGAATTCAAGTTTAGGTTGGCATGGTGAATCTTATGCCAAACTGTCCAAATTATGCTGTATGGCTATTTCATAACATAGCTATTCAATTACTAATCTGAAGATAATTATTGTCATGCAAGAATTGAAATCTCGATTGGTTCAGCATGGTTTGACCGTTATATATGGTCAACAGTACGTCCAGTACACGGACCAATCCAAATCAATTAAACAGAAATTCACAGTGATCATCATGAGAGAAAAGTCTGGTTTCAAAATTACCTTCCTGGAAAGCATCCTGTTGATTTAATTGAGTGTTCTAGATGAAGAAATAATTTTTCAAGAATGGCTGCCTGCAAAATGAATCCAACTGCTCAATGATTTTATCAAATTTTGATTTGAAGAGTAATTTGGGAAGAAATTGCATAGGTCTTTCATTAAGGATTCTGCAAACCTTTCCATTTTGTTCATACAAGGGGCTAAGATCAGAGAACAATGAAGGAACACCCTGAATGTGTGACAAGTTATGTTAGCTTTGATTGGCCACTACACCCAATTCGAAGAGTATAGTAAACTGAGAAAAAAATAAAAATAAGAAACAGCATGACCCACTACAGAAGGGTCATAATTTTATAATATAAAAAGCTTAACAATTAATGTGGTAAAATAATTTTGTCTAACCTTAGTTAATAAAGGCCTGACATAGTTGTCTGCTGCTTCCCGAAATTTGTCACCCTCTAGAAAGTCAAGTGGTATTCGCTGAGCAGAAAAAAGAACTCAATAAGTGATACAGTAATTGAAAATAGAACATTGCAGGGATGATAGAGCATATTAATAATACAAATAAAATAAAAATTCTGCTAAAGATTAAGAAGCTCGAGTAGCTGCTCGAGCAAACATTCTAAAAGGCATGACAGTGCTATCGCAATCAAGAAGAAACCAGAAGAGTTTTCTTTTGCAGAGACTTCCTGAATTCTAGTTGCCTCAAAAGAAATGATAATAACATTCTAACAGGCATGAACCAAAAATGAAAGACAGATGATTCATTCCAACCAAATAATTTGTAGCATTTAGAAAGAGTAACTAAAAATATAAACCAGAATCATTGTCCAATTACAAGAAAATATTATTTTACCTTAATAGCGGAAGACCAACTGTATTGCTCCCTAAGTGACTTATACAAAGCATCTAATCTTTCAATTTCATCAGATGTATATTCACCTTTTTCAGAATATAGTGCAAGGCATTTTTGCAGGCCAATAAAGTACCTGTTTAATGAAAAGTAACAGTAATTAATACAGTTTGAAGCCTATAAAATAGGTCCATGGCTTGGAAAGAAAAGAATGAGATAAAAGATAACCAAAAAGCCAAATGGCATTTAAGAATACGCCACATACTCAGTATATGGAAAAGCAAAAAAGCATTTGGCACTAGATGGCTAAAAAGATAGTTTCAATCCCATGGTTAGTCTTACCGGTCCGTTCCAATGTACCGATTAGTTGTTGGTACGGTATATACCGAGCTATACCGAGCCATACCAGCACATGGTGCATGAGACATACCAATGTACCAATCTATCACGAACGATCGTCGCGCTCTCGCAACAACTCCGTTCAACGAACCGTTCGTCGCTCACTCCCACATGTACTGCTGCTTGGCAGCCTATTTTGTCTTAGTTTTGGGCCATTTTGCTTGTAAAAATGTATGTTCGAACAAACTGCAGCGTTACGAAGCGACCGCTCACCGATCTGAGCAAAACAGCCCCAAAACAGCCCAAAACAGCTCCGTTTTCGCGTGCCGCAGGCTGATTTCTGGAATCTGCCTCCGCTCACCAAAACGTCAACCATCTCAGCCCCTTGGAACCACCCGGGTGGCACAGGGCTGGATGGGGCTTCAGATATATACCGGGCGTTGAACTCTCTTTCGCAAGTTTGCACGTTGCCTTGACGGGAACTTGTTTTCGCGCCCGGGACCAGGTGAGCGGCTGTTTGTGGGCTTGCAGCTGTTCGTTCAACCTTCTAAAGCCCTTGCTTTCTCCCTCTCCCTCTTTTCTCTTGTGCACGCAAGGTGCTCGCTGAATTGCTTATAAAGCTTCCCC
>LVTN01001252.1:47277-82078 GCA_001649415.1 Musa itinerans
CTGCTCCCCTACACTGTTCAACAGAGGAGGCGGCCAAGTTGATGATGAAGGATGTGGTGAAGTATTGGGGAGTTCCGCACAATATCATCAGCGATCGGGATGCTCGGTTCCTGGGACGATTCTGGACCGAGCTATTCAAATTGTTGGGGTCAAAGTTATACTTCTCCACAAGCCTCCACCCCTAGACGGATGGCCAGACTGAAAGGATAAACTCACTCTTGGAGCAATATCTTCGACACTACGTGAGTGCCAACCAACGAGATTGGGTGAAGTTGTTGGACATTGCCCAATTCTCCTACAACCTGCAGCGGAGCTCTGCGTCCAACAAGAGCCCCTTCGAGATTATTACAGGACAACAACCGTCAACTCCTCACACCATGGCAATTTGGGTATACAGGGAGTAGTCCGTCAGCTTACCACTTGAATATATAAGGAAAATAGGTAACTATCTCAACCCCAAAAGAATAATAAATGCCTATCAAGATTCTTATGATAAAGAAAAGGAATTAAGACCCTCCATCAATACCAAAGCAAATTTCTAAGCAATGAAGTGAGACCAAGTATCCGCTGCAGTATCAGCACCTGAGGGTTCACCACCAAATGCATAAACATATTTGACTGAAAAAGTAAGAGACTTAAAAATCTACTGGCAGAATAAAGCATGTCATACAAATAAAAAAAAACATAAGAAGAAAATTCAAATATCGTCCCTTTGATAATTAAAAGATTCATATATCGTACCACTTACCTGTAATTGTCAGAATTCATAAAGAGCAGGGACCTATATATTTTCTCCCCTTCTTCGAAGCGACCAAGTTTCAAAACAATGGATGCCATTTGTTCCTTGAAGGCTAACTTATCCACCTGATGAGAAAATATGCATACAAGCAAGGAATATATTGTAACAAGTCAAAAAGATGATCTAATGCATAAAAAGATATCTGATATTAACTGTTGAGGACCTTCATGTAGACCAAGGTATGCAATTTCGAATGGTACTGCCCGGTATGGGCGGTACGTACCGGTCTGACGGCATATCGGTACGCGGACCACCCGCTACCGGACGAAACGTGCTACAGTGCTACAGTAAGAGGAAGAAATATTTAAAACCACTCGATAACAATGATACAGTGCTCCAACGGTCAAATTAACCATTGGAGCCCTTTCTAATAGTATTTAAACCATTCTTCTCTTCTATTTCACTCCATTACATTCTCATACTCTCTTAAACTATCTCAAACTCTTTTTTTCTCACATTTGTGCTCTCCTAAACTCTACAAAACAACGATTTATGAATTGAATCGAGGCTAATTTGGGAAGATTAAGAGGAAAAACTTTCTAATCAAGAGGTATGTTTACATAAGAACAATCCGTAATTGACTGAAATACAAACCTTGCACAAGATATTCTTCAAAGCCCGAAAAAGATGTGTTACTATTCTTACCTAATTTACATTGATTTTGCTAAACTTATGCAATTACTATATTTATTTCTAACTTAAAAACCATATCCTAACTTTTTTTTTTTTTCCAGGTATTATCGGAGGATTTTACACCTAAATTAGGTGTACCACTCGGTACGCCTTGGCATACCGCTCGGTACACTGTACCGTACCGTACCGAGCCAACCTCGAAACACTGGTACGGTACAGTATTGCATATCTTGGTGTAGACAATACTGACCCTTCCATCGATACTTTGTATCAAAGTTCTAAATACCGTACCGTATCGATATACCGATCAGCTATCGGTATAATATGTACCAAGCTATACTGAGCGTACCAATACATGGTACACTAAGGTGTACCGATATACTGCCCATACCGATCGTTTATCGGACCGGTACATATCATCCGTACCAAGTGGTATGGTACGGTATTGCAAACCATGATTTGTATAACTAGAATGGCAGATTGTCAATACATAGCATCAACTACAGTGAGAACTTACAATTTTAGCCTCCTTCCTGTGCATTTCCTCCAGTGCTCTGTCAAGCAACCCGCATTCCTCTAACAATGAAATCTGTAAAAGTCATAAGAATATAACCTTCCCCATAAGCACCAACAAAGCCTATATTATAAAGTAATAACAAACAATTTATGAACAATAACAGAAAAAAGCTAGATGAAGAGAATGTAAATTGCTTCGTCAGTTAATTAATTACTGGTTGGATTAAGCCTTATGTCTATCAAGAAAACAAGGCCGAAGAAAAGATACTATTGGTGTTGTTACATGATAATGACTGCATAGTCATGGAGACATATAGGCATCAAGGTGCCCTCAGAGGTTAGTTTTAGCAATACAGCCTTCAAATAAACTACATGATCCATTGAGCAGCACTCTGCTTCCCTAGCTATCAAAATAAAATATACACTTCACATACTTCAATATTTTCCAGAAAACTCTTGCAGATGTTAGTGGCCACAATTTATACTAATCAAGAAAATTGACTCGCGAAACAAAGAGAGCAAAAGAAGAAATGCTGGAAAAGCATTTATCATTATGAATGGAAGCCATATTTTAAGAAAATCACTTAAGTTAACAACTTATAATTAAAAAACAAAGTCATACTTTAAGAAAATTACCTAAATTATCAACTTTCAACTTGCAAAATGAAACATATAAAATTAAAGCCTTGTCCAAACAAACTGTAGCGACCTTCATAAATTCCCAAGTGCATTTATTTCTAAATGGCTGTTTCCTTAACTAGTATACTCAAGCCTTTCATTTTCTCATTTAAGCCTTCAGATGAAAATAGAATGAAACACTTTAAGCAGAAGCTTAGCATTATATTCAACATCCAGCATCATGAAGCAAGAAACCAGATTAGTTCTCAAGAAAATTTGAAAAGCTTGATTAAAATTTTCAGCCTAAAATTAAAGGGTTACATTTCTAAGGTAATGGAGTTAAACTAAGGTAATAGTTACAACAGTTGTGTGGCTATTCAGAATTTATCATCATACATTTTATCAACAGATAATGATGAACATCACATTGTCCACAGATCGTATCATATGCCAAATTCATCAACAGAGGGAAAAAAAAGAAGAAGAATTCGCTGCCAGAACTCAGCAGAAATCAGATGAAAGATTTAAAAGAAAACCAGAATAAAAAGCAGATCATAACATAAGTTATGAGAAGGATAAGGCCTGCCAACTCTGAAAAAGCCTCCCGATAATTACATAACAAAGGTTTTTCATCACCAGTGTAACATTATCAATCCTACTTGCATTAATATCTTACAAAAACCTTCCTTTTCTAACATGACTGATCTCTCTTTTCAAAAGTCCCTACTCTTTAAGGAGATACCATCTTCATTTCTCAACACCCTAATTTTCAACAGGGATTGTGCATATACTTCTTAGACAAGATCTCACTCCTAGACACAATGCTAGACCAGACTAGGGCAAGAATAGTAGCAAAATTTTGCAAATTGATTATAAAATATAGCAAGATTTTATTTTTTTAACATTTTTTATGTGGACAAGTATCAAAACTGCAAATCCTTCCAATGTAAAAGAATTTCCTAGCACGACTCTTCATGCAGAGTAACCGGCAAGTCTACCAGCCTAGTTATAAAGTCCTGATCAAGAAAGCCACTACAAAGAATGCAAAAGAAAGAAATTACTACACAAGATCTAATTAACAAAACAAAAAAACATGATACATATATCTCTTTAAGTTACATTATCTAAACATTGCTACCTTATACAAAAGCATTTCACCATGTTCATAACGCTCATTCTCTGGGGGATAATCATCTTCAAGTGTCCCTTCATAAGCTTCTAGAATATCAACAGCCTTTAAAGCACTGACATGCACAGAAATCAATGGTAAGTAACAAAAAGTTATATAATGTTCTTATACTAAGAAAATATAATAGAGAATCATTGGATATTAAAATTACTAATATCAACATCCAAGAATACTCCATCTTACCACAATGCACAGCAAAAATATGGGGTCATAAACTGTGATATCTATCATAAGCAGAGAAAATATTGAAAAATTAATACCCTTAGCACTTGTGACTTATCAAAGAAAAGAATAGTCTAATAGTACATGCAAGCAAAGCATTTGTCCAAGAACGCCAATGCTACTTGACTGATAGGAAGTTTGTGAGTTCACTGTGACCAAAGATGATGGCAAAACATTGCTACTATTGTGGTGCTAATTAATGATCTGATGCTTTGGAGAGAAAACACCTAAAACAATTTATCCACATTTACTCATGAAGCAGTCATGAGTAGAAACAAGGTTGGCATGGTTAAACTGAAGTAGCTTCAATTAGATTAGCTTCCAACCTAGAACTACATGCCTAACAGGCAATTTTGCACTGACAGAACTCACAAGATGAATCACAACATGAACTGTAACAGAAACATATAAGTTTAGCGTTTGTGTTAGGACTACTACTAATGAGCAATTTAAACAAACTTCCACCATGTCAACTGTGTTGCCTATGACAGTCAACATTCAAATCAATGCGGTGAGTGGATAAAGGCACAAACAGACCTCCAAATATGTGTAAATCCACAATTATGATTTTATGAGCACATGTCAAAGAATATGGGGAGCATCAATGGCATAATGCAGAATGTACTGCAGCACTTTACTCGATCCAGCACTGACATGATACAACGCCACTCCATGCTGTTGATGTCCACCAAAAATGGCATTTTGAAGTCCCAAAAATCAAGACTTAAAAAATTGTGTTGGAATCAGATACTAATTTCAAAGATTCTAAAGCCTGCTTGGTGATAGAATCTCGAGAAAATAAAAAAGTCGAGAATTTGAGATTTAAATTGACCAACCTGAGGTCCTCCAACTAAAAGTGACCTCATTTAGAAGATTTTATTTTTCAATGTCAACAGGCTAATGGATGGATCAGCACTAGCTTCTAAATTTTGCCTGCCCAGAGGATCTGGACCAGGGCAAGTCAAGGGCTGACCAGCTCTCTTATACTCGGATCTTCAGCATGACACTATATTGTGCACAACCATAGAGTTTGAATGGCCTGTCCAGTCATCCCAGATTCACCTATGGGTTAAGAGAATGTGTAACAAAAATCACAAGAGGGAGGTTGTTTGGAACATTTATGTGGTCTCAGGGAAGTGTCAATAGAAATAAATAACGGTTAATAACTTATGTACCAATAGCAACACAATCAAAGTAACTACACAAAAATATCATGAATTTATAGAAGAAGGCAGAAAAAGCACAGCTCTATGCTGGGATAAAATCCTGGAGATCTGGGCATGTTTCTCTTTCAAGCAGATATTTGTTGGTTCTTTCTGCTCCTCTGCACAGCAATGCTTCAACAGAACTATTATCTGATTCCATCACATGGAATGAATATTAGGGCATTTATATTCTCCATATAGATATGATAACTCAACCATCTACCACTTAACAGAATTAATGTGCTATGCTTTTACTTAACCAAAGAGGATTGAACTGTCCCACTATATTCCTAAAAAGAGACAAGGTGACCTAATGTAATCTATCATCCACAAAAAAAAGGACTTTTAACATGTTGTCAAATCTCATAAACATATTAATGGTAAGAACAACAGGTAGTCATCGGTGAACTATTAGACTGAGTTCCCTAAGAAAATGACACATACTTGGAATTCAAGTGATGCGCAACAGCAAAGCCAATCCAGTTCATGCGGTGGTTTGGCTTAAGTGACAAAAGTTGTTGTCTAGTTTCCACAAACCCAGTCAAATCCCGCATTTGTACCTGCAAAAAGAATGTACCTATAGTAAATCAAATTTGATTTGTACTTAATATAATAATTATGACATAACTAGCATGTAAATAAAAAACCAAGATTTGATGTACCGAAGTGTACTGCTTGATACGGGCGTTACATACCAGTCCAATAGAAGACCGATATGGGCGGTACATCGGTACATTCTAATATACTATGTGTCAATATGCTCGGTACAACTCGGTACATACTATACCGATAGTAGGTCGATACACCGGTACGGACCGATAATGCAAACCATATAAAACAAAACAACATTTTAAAAAAAAACCAAAGCTAAACTTGAAACCTCAATAAGCCCAACATTTTAAGCTGAGATCACATTAATCTAAGAATGCATGTGTAATATAAGCTATGAAAAGTGACCACTTAGTTAAGGGACCAAAACCACCCAATAACCAGTATCAAACCAAAACAAGATGAGCAGTTGTGGGCAACAGACACCCATGAAGTTGATAGAGGTAATGAACATTTCTTAAACTAAAGCTTCTGGGCAATAGTTGGTAAAAACCAAAAATCAAAGTTGTAAATATAAACAAATGCATACATACTAAATTTGCAACCAGAAGATATTTCTGTATAGGCCACAAAAGAAAATATATATGATGCATTTACAGCAACCAGGTTCGACTACATGTAATGCTCAAACCTTGGTGTAACTTTGACCAGGCCATCAAACAACTCTTCTTGATTAAATTTATGCCATAAATTATCTATGCAAAATTTAGCGTCCTATATCTTAGATTTTAAATAAGGAAATGTTTTCATCTTGAAAAATTAGCAATAGTTATGATTGAGAACAAAATGCAGAGGTTGTGAAATGAGAATGTCAGTAAGGTAATGAGTCGGTTTAGATTAGCAGTATGAGTGGTAAAACAAAGACCTAAGAATAATTTACTGGAAATCAATGGATCTCATATTGCTACATAATGACCCACAACAGGATCAAAGGACCAAATGCATTGACTTAAAAGTATTAACAATGTATCGGAATTATAAGTTCTAGACATGCCTAAGATAGCAATTATCATCCCCATAAAATTCACAAACGGACTAACCATCTTCAGCAGTACAAAGAAGAAGACAACTTTAATATCATCAAATTAAAATATGTAGGAGATGAGATAAAAATTTGTAAAGAGATAACAAGAAACTCACACGATCTAATAGTAAGATCAAGAGCTAACCACTTTCATACACACCTGTAACAGTGATAGATCCCGCAAGATCTCAATGTTGTCAGGATCAATCTTCAAAGCATTTCTGTAGCACTTAATTGCTTCCCTATATTCTCTGTCTGATCGATAGAGTAGACCATAAACATGCCAGCACACATGACTTTTAAGGTCATTCTGCAAACCTTTTTCAGAGTCAGCAAAAGTATATTTTAGATAAAATAAATGGCAACCTTTTTTTCTATATGCAGAACACTGGCTAACCTTGAGACCACGACGAACAAGCTCATATGCTTCTGATTTCCGGTCCATACAATTCAATGTTAATCCCTTCATGGACAAGGTTTCTAACAGCCGCAAAAAAAAAAAGGACATCAGCCAGCGCTTCATTGAAACAAGTTGGTCAGAACACAAAGACACAAAGCACCAAGAACAAAGAAGTCCACCTCCATGTTCAGAAAATTTCTTCAATATGGCATCTGCAGCCTTTAGTCCCTTTTTATATTGTTTGGTCTCATATGATTTCTGATGAAAAACAGAAAATTGCTTGCTTGAGCTTGAGGATTCATTACCATATGAGGAAGACAAGACTGAACAACAAAAAAGCTGATGAAACATTTTTTTTCCAGAAATTGTTTAAATAATAGATGAAGAATCATAATGGTTCAAACATATTTTTACAGTACTTACATTTCTTACACTAAATATTCAAACATTATATTTAAAAAGTTGCAGTAGCTCCAAGCAGTGTTCCTAATTTACATGATAATGAATCTAAAAATCTAACAGAACACCCATGCAATAGATAAAAGAAGTTGCATGAGAGTACAGGAGAGTTCCTAGAATATAGAAGATGTAAATTCATCACCTGCACGAGCTTTAAGCTTAGCTGCTAAATCTTTTGATGCGCTGGAAAACCCTATTTCTAGCACTACCAAAAATCTTCATGAAGCAGACGTGTAGATGCCCAAAAGGCAGCTATCCATTTTAACAAAATATCACAAACTTTCTTAGATCGGAAGAAATAACAAACTTGTTCTGTGGAATTGCACGCTGACATTATACATTCTAATTGGCATTAAAATCCAGTACTCCTATGCATCATGTTTGCAACTACACAACTATATCTGGTGTTGCCTACATTAGTGCGAACTCACAAAAATTCTTTCCCAACTACATATCGGTCTGTCTTATACTTGCCAAAAATATGATTAGCCTGTGAAAACTAGTAAGCACCATATTCTCATAATCAATGTCACAAAACTTACAATGCCATAAAACAAACAAAAACAATGACACAACAATATGGACACTGAAATTTCATATTCTCTGTATGTTTGAAACCATTAATGTTCTGTTCAAACATGTTCGGACGTTGACATTTTCCTCGAAGCAAAGCCATGAAAAACACATCTAATAAGGCAGTCAAAATCAAAAACCATTACTGGTAAGATATTATCATTTACAAGTGGATTCTTTATCAAAAGAAAGATGCTGACCATCGTGCATGATACATGATGAGCATAAACCAGAACTGGATGCTGCTGGAGTTTCTGAAGTTCATTCAAGAAAATGTGATTTCTGGTTTAATTTAACAAAACAAGTACAGCAAACACTTGAGCATATGCAGCAGAAACCATATCGACAAAGAACATGCAGCGACCTACTTTTTATCAAACAAAATTGTATAAAATCATGCATCCTTATCCCTCATAATAAGATATCTATATAGGTCTAGTTAGAATATGGTAGCTCATGAGATTGCTAAAAAATAGCGACTAATGTCTCAAACAAATACGCCAACATATTTTGCACACATTAATTTACAACGGCGGGACCAGTTAACTAACTTTAAGTTTGAGAAGGAAAACATATTTAGTAACTCATGCAAATTAATACGAACAGGTAAGCGATAACCCTGATCAGACCAGCATTAAAATCAAGATGAACATTGACGACCAAGTAAATGTTAGGGTCTTGATGAGGCAAACTAAGCAAATCATGGGATGAAATGGAACTGCAGATGATCGAGAGAATGGACCATAAGAAGTTGCACTTACCACGATGACCTTGAAGAGATTGGCTTCCTTGGGGGGAAGAGAAGAACCCATCCTTGGTGGAGATCTAAGGAAACCCTAGAAGGGCAAGAAGAGGAGGAGCGGGGCGAGGATAAGGAGGAAAGGATCGAGTCGAAAGGGTTTCTCGTCTTCAATTCTTTTGGTGGTAGGGGTGCGGAGCAGCGGAGCGGAGGTATCTAATGCTGCAACCCTACCCCTGCCTCGCTTCCTTCACAAGCATCAGCTGACCGAATGAACTGAGAGAACCATCGTTTATATGGGGATGGCATCGGGGCCGCACCTTCGCTTTGAGGATCGTGCTCCCATCATCCTACCGTCGACCGATCCTGGAGTAGCAGGGTATGCCGATCGGACGGCTACAGCATCTTCTCGGCGTGGGTTGAGGCGGCTACAATCCCGTTGGATGGCCCAGATCAATTTTGTATTTTTTTCAAAGCAACAAAAAATGTAGTGCTTAAAAAAAGAAAAATGTAGTACTGCAAAATTCTTGTATACCCTTAAGCATAAAATAGATCCAAATCATGATTTCAATTACACCTCAAATCTGATCAGATTTAGGGATCTTGGCAAAAGAGGTAAGTCAGAAACACTCGGGTTGTCCTCCATAAAAAAAACAAAAAAACAAAAAACAAGGCCACGTACCCTCCATTCCACAAATAATTAGAATGATTTAAAAATATATTTTACAATACTATCCTTTCTTTTTAATTTTTTTATAATTCTAATATGACTAATTACATATTACCTCTTATAGTTATCTATGCTTAGCATCCAGATCCCTATATTTTAAAAAATTATATTAACATTCTTATACTTATGAAAATAAAATATTTAATCTTATTTCTCCTCACATTATCAATTCTACTGATAGAAGATACCGCATGTAATGTCATATATAGAAATAACACTAAAAAAGAGAAAAATATAATTTTGATCCTCATTGTCTAAAGATTTTAATTTATAGAAGAGTAACTTCTGTGAAAGCTTCGATATCCTCTCTTTGGTTTCGTCCTCCTCTTCAATTTCGTTATTGTCGAATCTCATATTTTGATAATAAAATCAATTAATTAATTATTAATTTAATCTATATATTGAGATAAGTGATGTAAGATTAACTACGATCATGAGATAACAAAATAATTAAAAAAGAATCTAATATTGGGTCAGAGTTAATGATCGGGCATCGAGCCGGATGAATTGGGTGATACACCGAAGGATCGGACGATGCAGTGAATGCTCACTGGAAGTTTGCCGAGAGTTCGTCGAAAGCTCGTAGGAAGTTCACTGAAGGCTCGTCGAAAGATCTCTAGAAGTTCGCTGGAAGTTCACCGAGAGTTCGATTGAACAATTGACGTATTGGACAACTTAGATTCCTTATATCGTAAATTGTTTTAGCCTTAACTATCATAGTTAAGACTTAATTTAAGTTAGTTTTGGAAAAAATCTTTCTAACTCAATTAGGGGCCAATTGGGCCCTAAATAGGGCTAAATTGGAACGACTCAATGGCTTATTCAATCACTTGAAGCCACGTTAGGCAGTGGCACCACCCAGACTGGGCGGTGGAACCACTTGAGGCTCAGCCTCCCAAGTGGTTTGGGTCATGGTATGGCCCAGATTGGGCGGTGGTATCGCTAGGAGTTAATGCTGCCAAGCGATGGTACTGCCCTATCATGCGGTGGTACTATCAGAGCCTGGTCTCTGAGGCTCTATCTGGAGGTCATACCACCTAAACTGGGTGGTGGTACTACCTAGATTGGGTGGTGGTACTGCCTAGTGTCAATCTGCAAGTGGTGGTATCGCCTAGTACTAGCGGTAGTACTAATAGTATCCCGAAAACCCAATATGAGACACTTTTTTGGCTTCATTTTTTAAGTCATTAGGGCCTATAAATACTCCACTCTTTCCTACATAAAATGGCATGAAAAGTATGAACAAAAGTCTTGAGTTTTTTTGTTGTAAAAGTGTTTGAAAAAGTGCTAAGTGTCCACCTTCTCCTTCTTTAGCTTTGTGATCAATCTAAGAGAGGCGTGAGGCTTGTAAAAGGTTGTCACCTAAACCTATAAAAATGAGAAAGTGTTGTAAGAGAGTGGTTGGTCTTTGCCCATTGAAGAAAGACCGATAGTGGATGCTGGTGGTCTTAACGAAGGAGGAATCGCGAGTGGACGTAGGTCACAACGAACTATTATAAAATTGGTATGCACTTTCTTGTTGCTCTCCGTTATTGTTGTTTTCTGCCTTAATTGCTTATCACTCTTATTCTAAGTCAAGCACACTTTCAATATCTTTTCTGATATGTTTTTATCAAGCCGAAAGTTTCGAATCGACTTAATTTTTACGATAGCACTAATTCACCCCCCCCTCTTAATATCATTCACAATTCTAACAGTTGGTATCAGAGCAAGGTTACTCTCTATTTGGTTTAAAACCCAAGAAAGATGGCTTTTGTCAGCAATCAAAAGGGTCTTTCTATCACTCGTCCTCCTATGTTCAATGGGATGGACTATATGTATTGGAAAACTAGAATGCGAATTTTCTTACTTTCTATGGATTTCGAATTATGGAACATTGTTGAAAGCGGTTTTGAGAAGTCTTCTATGTTAGGATCAAGAGTCGGGGTTGGCACTAAGAGGGGGGGTGAATTAGTGCAGTAGTAAAAATTATGTCCTTAAATTTTTGTTGCGATTAAATCTATTTACGTTGAAAATCGATTTCGAAAACTTAACTTGAAAGCATACGGAAGAGCATAGTGGATATAAAGCAAGTAAAGATGTTTGCAGTTAAAGTAAATTACACAAATAAAATGCAAATCAGATTTTTATAGTGGTTTGGTCGTCGTGACTTACATCCACTCCGCCGATTCCTCTGTCGTCGAGGCCACCAATATCCACTATCGATCTTCCTTTAATAGACGAAGATCAACCTTCTTCTTACACCCCTCTTCTCCTTTTCACAGGTTTAGGAGTCAACCTTTACAAGCACTCACTCCTCTCTTCAAACTTTTCTAACACTTAGACTAGAGGAGGATTCTCACAAGAGATTTCTATAGTGTTTTTCATTCTCACAAGAGATTTCTACGGCGTTTTTCCCTTTTTAAATTCTCTGTGCTTGTGTGTGTTAACCGGGGATGAGAGAGGTATTTATAAGCTTCAAGTTGATTCAAACTTGAAGCCTAAAAAGGTCTCATCCCAGGTTTCCTAGGTACTGGCGGTACTACCGCCGTAAGTTCTGTAGTTGGGCGGTACCACCGTCGAACAGGGGCGGTACCACCGCTGGTAGCACTGCTACCGATGGTACCACCGCCCAGATTTCCTGGGGTGCTGTTCCCTAGGTGGTGCCACCGTCGGCCAAGGTTTCAACACCCTAGTTGGGCCTTGAATCCGGCCCAAACCAACCCAACTTCGGGCCTAGTTGACCCCTAACAGAGTTGATGGGGATACCTCCCAATCTCAACTCCAATTATGTGCTAACTATGATTCCTAAGACATAATCTAAGCAAGATAAGTCTAGTTTCTTCTAGCGAGCTTCCGGCGATCTTTCGGCGAACTTCCGACGATCTCTCGACAATGTTCCGGCAGACTCCCGGCAAGCTCCTGGACTTCACAATGATCTTCTTGGTGAGTTTCAACAAGCTTCTTTAGCAAGCTCCTGGACTTCTCGGTTGGTTCTGGCAGAACTTCCGACGAACTCTCGAACTCCCAACGAAATCGTGTTCTTGACTCCGGGACTTCATTTTGCTTTATGCATTGCTATCGTTGTTAATCCTGCACACACAAAAACACACTTCGACCTAGACAATTATTACTAAGAATGAATCATGTTGTCCGGCATGTCATTGGTCCATCGACGCTTCGTCCGATTCTTCGATATATCGTTCTTTCTTACGGCCTATTGCCCAATCGGCCAGTTGACCTCTGCAACTCTGATATCCTTGGCGTAATATCTACTCTTCTTGGCCCGATGCCCGAATCTATGGCCCGAAGTCTTCTGTCGATACGTCGACCGATCCTCCGGCCCAATGTCCAATCTTCTGACACGTTTTCCTCTTGCCCAATATGATTCTTCTTGCTTTAATTGTCTCTCCCAGATCGAAGCATCCTATGTCACTCAAAATGCAGATTAAATCATAAACACTTATTAATTGGTTTCATCATCAAAATCCGAGATTCAACATTCTAAACCAATGAACGAATAGAATGATTTGGAAAAGAAGACTTTCTCTTTAAATGCTAAAGTGATAAACACTTTGTTTTGTACTCTTGATAAAAACGAATTTAATTGGGTTTCTATATGCAAAACTATATATGAGATTTGGCACACACTTGAAGTCCGACACGAAGGCACAAGTAGAGTTAAAGAGTAAAAAATTAATCTTTTGGTTCATAGCTATGAGTTGTTTCATATGAAACCAAGCGAGACTATTGGAGACATGTACACCCATTTTACGGATATCATCAATGGTATAAAAGCACTTGGTAAAAGTTTTTCTGATTTTAAACTTGTTAACAAGATATTAAGATCCCTTCCAAAAAGTTGGGATCCTAAAGTAACAAGAATACAAGAAGCAAATGACCTAAATAGCTTTCTGCTTGAAGAACTTTTCGGATCCTTGATGACCTATGAAATGATGTGTATAGCACATAATGAACTTGAGAACAACCTTCTAAAGAACATGAATGATATAGCACTTAGAACCAAAGAATGCCACTTGGATGAAAACTCAAGTGATGATGATGACGATGACGACTTAGCACTCATTACAAGGAAGTTTAAAAAATTCATAAAAAGGAACAAATCAAAACAAGACTTTAAGAACAAAAGTGAACTAAAAAATGACCAAATAATTTGCTATGAATGCAAGAAGCTAGGGCACTTCAAAAATGAATATCCCCAAGTGAAAAAGAAGCTACCAAAGAAAAAGAAGGCGCTTAAAACAACTTGGGACAATTCGAGTACATCCGAAGATAAGGAGCCAATCAACAAAGATGAAGTTGCGAATTACGCTCTAATGGAACTCAATGACAAGGTAACTGACTCAATCGAATCTTATTTAGCTTATAATGATTTACTTATTGCTTTCAATAATCTATATGATTAATGTAAGCTGTTTGGTAAAAAATATAAGTTGTTAGAAAAGAAGCATGCTTCTTTTGTTAGTGAATTTGATATATTAAAAAATGAGCATAATGATAGTATGTTAGCTTCTTACACTAAGTGTGATGAGATAGATTCACTTAAAAAAGAAAATGTCTTACTACAAGAAATATTAAAAAAAATTAAAATATGTAATAAATCTTGAAAATGATCCTTGCTAATAAGGGTCATGTTCTTAGAAAGGAAGGAATTGGCTTTGTGAATAACATAACAAAAGCCAACTATCTTTATTAAAAGACCTACATTACATGTCTCACCTAGAGAAAAATATAATTTTTATAAAAGATATGGTCATTTTGCCTACAAATGTCCATTTAAAAGGTATAGTCCACACAAATTAGTTTGGGTTCCTAAAGGAACCATAAATCACTCAATGATAGGTAGATCTGAGAGACCCAAGATTAAATGGGTACCTAAAAGAAAACCTCCTTTCTTGTAGATATGTCTACAATCATAAGCTAAGAGTAAGAGATGATATCTTGATAGTGGATACTCAAGGCACATGACCGGAGATCCAACACACTCCTCTAAGCTCACTAGCCAAGACGAAGGATTTGTCACCTTTAGAGACAACAACAAAGAAAAAATTATTAGCAAAGGAAATATAGGTAACAAATCAAACCTTTTGATTGAAAATATTTTATTAGTATATAGTTTAAAACATAACTTGCTAAGCATTAGTCAATTGTGTGATAAAGGTTATAACATCAAATTTGAATCTAACGTTTGCATTATAGAAATACCACACATAAATAGATATTTTATTACCTTAAGGACCAACAATGTCCATACTATTGATCTTGATAAGTTTTGTGATAATTTTTTTTTTCGGTTTTAAATGATGATGCATGGCTTTGGCATAGAAGATTAGGTCATGCAAGTATGAAACTAATTTCACAAATTACAACTAAAGAACTAGTAAGAGGTATTTGTAGGGAAATCTAAGGGCAACATCATATGCGTAGCGGAAGAATAGAAAATAAAACTCCCCAAATTTCCCATAAATTATGTTTATCGTCGTGCGAAGATTGGTGCGCAAAATCCATAAACTGAAAACTACGTATATGAAAGATTATATTTTATCTAGAGAGATCGTATATCCCCGAATCCCCGTAGATATGTAGAAGAGGATGAAGGAGGTTAAGCGTCCTCCTTTCTAGTAGTGATCCATATAGTAGGGTTGCGACGATACCCCTCAAATCTCTAGGCCTGCTATCTAAGGAAGAGAATGAGAGAGGAGAGTAGGAGGTGGCAACCAAAAAACATATAGCGTATGGGTGTTTAGTTCCCTCTAATTTATAGAGGCCCATTGTCAACTTAACCCTAATGGATCCTGCCCTATTAGGTATTGGATCTCCATCCAACTACCCAAACCTCTTAGGTGCTTATTAGATCTTTATCCAATAATCTCTCATTGGTACTTATTGGATCTCATCCATATGATATAATAATTCAGGGGCTTATTTGATATCTAATAAGATAGGGGCTCAAACGGATATCTCATATATGAACCTTTACTCGTCGCAACACCTACCATATGTGTGTGACCCTCTAGGCCAAATATCAAGCTGGTTGTGATGTCACGGATAAAACTATAAACTAAGTGTTTAATATAATGCTTATGTATGTCCGTGTCTTTTGATTTGTTCATGCTTTGCACAGCATGTAGAGGGACGGTCGAAGGCTTAATAACCCAAATTTATTTGGGTTTGGTAGCCATTTTAGGCTTGTAAATAAAAGGTTGTATCATGTGGACACTTGTGAGAAATTTTGATTTGTAGTGGACCATTTTGGATCCTTTGTTATGTGACCATTCAAAGCTTATGAAGTCTATTTGTAATTTGCATTGGTTATGAAGTGTTTCCTGAAATAATTATTTATGGATCTCGAGTAAGGCACTTTCTCTAACACGTTTTCTCTTTTGTAGGTCCTAAGAGACCATAGGAGGTTTCGAGGAGGTTGACCTTTGCGGACGGACACACAAGGGTGCCAGAAGACGTAGGCAAAACCAGTTAAGTTTGTGATAGTGAGTCATACATATTAGAACTCCTTTTGGCTCAATGAATTATTATCTCAATAATAATTCACTCAACTCATCGATTACGAACGTACCAGACCACTACGCTGCAGTCCTCAAATGATACAGGGGAATCTAATCCATTGGACTTGTCTATCCTTAGTTATCATATATTTATAGTCCCTTATATATCTAATACCCTAAAGACTGTATACCGGGCATGGTATTGTCAGGCACATATAGTTTCTACTCGAGTCTCGCTCTAATTGGATTCTCCCAGAGAATTCTTTCTCTCTTAATCCGAATGACCCTGGCCAAAGATTCGTCTAAACAAGAATACATGAGATATTCCTCTCATGACACCGAAATTGGATGATCCTCTATCGAAACTCAATAGCTCCCGTAAGGTTGGTTACTACTCTCGATGACCGATTGTGTTATATTTGGAACCTCCAAACCTATAAGTCTGGTATCAAAGAGTGGAGTACTCATATAGGACATTCTTGGTGTCTCAAGTCTAAGGATCAGAGACATCACTATGACTACGGAATCATTATTTGACAATAAGGCATCATCAACCATGCAACATTTCATAAGCGGATCAATTAGTGAACTTATTCTCCAATGAGCACCTGCACTATATCCCTAGTGTCCCCACATGAGTAACTATAAGACCAGCCGCCTCTATCATATGTACAGGTATATAGTACACCAGTCTGTCCGGTTATCTCGATATCCCTCTCGAGTAACCTATGATTGGGATTATTTAGGGACTTTGTTTAAAGGTGAATCGATCTCATTATTGTGATCTCATTATGATCCAATTCCCATTGCACAGATTAATGAACATCACAATATATATACGTATATATGCAACAAGCAATATAATGTGATAAAATATCAAATAATATAGTAAGCAAAAAGAATGCATATCATGTCATACGTGTCATCACTCATATGATTGACTTATAGGGCACCTATGACTATCAATCTTTCACTTGACCTAAAGTCAATTATCTATGTGTATGATCCCTATTAGACTCCGATGACGCTCAAAGACAATATGAGATAATAGCTTTATCAATAGATTTGTGATGTTATATTCAGATGGAACTCTTTCCACTACTACATCTCTTCGAGCCACGATCTCTCTAATAAGCTGGATCCTCCTTAGAATATTTCTGATGAGACCTGAGTTCTCTCATTTGAGCAATCGCCTAGTTATTATCGCAATATAAGAGAATCGACTCTTTGTTGCTCGACACGACTCCCAAAGCCTATGATGAACTTCTTCATCCAGACTCCCTCCTTTGTTGCCTCTATTGCAGCAATGTACTTTGCCTCTATGGTCGAGTCAGCAGTAGTATCTTGCTTGGAACTCTTCCAATATACTACTCCTTCATTCAAGGTGTGCACAAACCCTGAATTTGACTTGCTTTCATTGATATCAGATTGGAAACTCGAGTTCGTGTAGCCTTCAACCATGAAGCTACTACCTCTATATACCAGTAAAATATCCTTAGTCCTTCGCAAGTACTTAAGGATGCACTTTACTACTTTCCAGTGGTCCAAGCTTGGATCTGCCTAATACTTGCTTGTGACACTCAGAGCATGCGTTATATCAGGCCTAGTACATAATACGACATACATGATAGACCCTATCATTAAGGCTTAGGGTATCCTATTCATATTCGTCATTTTTTCGGGAGTCTTTGGGGACATACTCCTAGAAAGCGATATCACATGTCTTATCGGTATAAGACCTCTTTTGGAATTTTTCATATCAAACCTTTTGATAATGGTTTCTATGTACCTGGACTAGGATGAGCCAAGCATCATCTTGGATCTATCTCTATAGATCTGAATCCCCAAGATATAGGATGTTTCCCTTAAGTCCTTCATGGAGAAGTGTCTAGATAACCAAGCCTTTACTATGGATAACATTCCTACATCATTCAGGATATCATCCACATATAACACTAAGAGGGTGATAGCACTCCCACTTACCTTCCTGTACATACAAGGCTTATCTTAACAAAGTCATAAGATCATATGTTCTAACTTCAAGAAGCTTGCTTCAGTCCATAAATTGACCTAAGCAACCTATACACATTATCTAGGCAATCCTTGGACATGAATCCCTCAAGCTATATCATATACACCTCCTCATCGAGGTTGTCATTAAGAAATGTGATTTTCACATCCATCTGCTAGATCTCATAATAATAGTGTGTTGCAATAGCCAATAGAATTCAGATAGATTTTAGCATGGCTACGGATGAAAATATTTCATTATAGTCAACACATTACCTTTGATGATATCCTTTAGCCACTAGCCTTGCTTTATAGGTCTCTACATTTCCATCTACTCCGATCTTCTTCTTGAAGATCCATTTGCAACCGATGGGTACAATACCCTTAGGTGCATTAACTAGATTCCAAACCTTGTTGAAGTACATGGAATCCATATCAGAATTCGTGACTTTTGCCACTTCCTAGAGTCTATACTCATAATAGCCTCCTTGTAGGTTTGAGGATCAATATTCTCAATATCCTCTCCTCTAATATGTCTCACATATCTCTCAAGAGGATGAGATACTCTACTGGACCTACGAAAAGTCGAAACTTGTGTGCTAGGTACCCGAATAGACTTGGGCTATGGAGTGGTGCTTGAGCTAGGTTCTCCAACCTCACTCAACTCTATCACACTCTCATTGTTTCCGCCAAAAATGTGTTCCTTCTCAAGGAATACCGCTTTCTTAGCTACATTGACCTTTTGGTCCTTGGGATGATATAAATAATATCCACAAGTTTCCTTGGGGTATCCCACGAACTTGCACCATTCCATCATCGATTCTAATTTATCGGGGTTGTGTCTTTTAACGTGGGTAGGGCAGCCCCAAATCTTAACAACATTAAGATCAGGCTTCTTCTCTTCCCATATTTTATATGGTGTAGACACTACTGACTTAGTTCAAACTCTGTTTAAAAGGTAAGCTGTGGTCTCTAGGGTGTATCCCCAGAATGAGATAGGTAGGTCGGCAAAGCTCATCATGGACCGCACCATGTCTAATAGTGTGTGATTCCTCCTTTCAGATATATTTTTGAGCTGAGGTGTATAAGGTGGTGTCCATTAGGATATAAGCCCATGGTCCTTGAGGAACTAGGTGAATTCTATACTCAAGTACTCACCTCCTCGATCTGATTGAAGAGTCTTGATACTCTTTCCAGTCTGGTTCTCCACTTCATTTTTATACTCTCTGAATTTCTCAAAAGCCTCGAGCTATTACTTCATCAAATACACCTATCCAAACATTGAGAAATCATCAGTAAACATAATAAAGTAGGAGTAACCACCTATGACGAGTTGACATGGGTCCATATACATCACTATGCATGAGTTCCAATAGCTTAGTGGCTCTCTCTCCAATTCCACTAAAAGGAGAGTTGGTTAGTTTTCCACGAAGGCAAGGCTCGCAAGTTGCATATGACTCATAATTGAATGGATCTAGATATCAATCCTTTAGAAACTTTTAAATCTTTCCCTCATGGATGTGATTTAGTCTACAATGCCACATGTATGCACTGTTAATCTTATCTCGTTTCCTCTTGGACACACTTATATTCATGATATATGTAGTAGTGTCTAGCATAAATAAACCATTATGCAATGTTCCTCTCATGACGATCTCATCATCTAATAGTATTGAACAACCATTATACTCAAAAACTAATTTACATCCAATAACTATCAAACATAAAATGGAAATAATATTTTTGACAATAGAAGGAAGAAAATAACATGCATCTTATGCAGTAATAGCTCCACCAAGTGGATGTAAGGTGACCTCGCCAATAGCTGCTGTAGCAACTTTTGCTCCATTGCCCATCTTGAGGTCCATTTCGCCTCTCATCAATCTCCTAGGTCTTGCTAGAACTTGCTACGAATTGCAAATGCGATAAGTACTACTGGTATCCAATACCCATGTGTTATCGTAAGATAAATGGAGACTGATCATTAATGTACCTGAAGCTTCTCCATGCTTTTATTTCACCCTCTCTGTAAGGTACTCTTTGCAGTTCCTCTTCTAGTGATCATCTTTATCGTAGTGGAAGCACTAGCCTTTGTCCTTTGCTGGGTCTTTCTTAATAACCATTGCTTTATCTGATCTGCCCTTGCCCTTTTTAAGAGACTTTTCTACATTTCTTTCCTTTTTAGTCTCACCAGTATAGAGAATTGACTTCTCTTTCTTGATAGTGCTCTCTACCTCCTCGACATATTAAGGAGCTCAGGGAGAGTCACCTCAAGCTTGTTCATATTAAAATTCATTATGAACTGTGAAAAGTAATCTGGTAGGGACTGAAGTATAAGATCCATACATAGGTTATCCTATAGGACCATTCCTAGACCTGTGAGTTTCTCTATCCACTCAATCATCTTTAGGACATGGTCCTAAACTGGTGTTCCCTCAATTATCATAGTACGGAAGAGGCTCTTGGATATCTCATATCGTTGAGTTCCTTCCCTATTCCTCAAATAGTTTACGGATATGTAGAAGAATGGATCTGGCATCAATCTTTTCATGCTACCTCTATAAGTTTACGGATATGGAGCTCAACATGTAACACTAAGCAAGAGTGAAGCTATTTATGCGGGCGATCTTATCCTCGCTTGCCCCTTCCTTGGGCGTAGGCATCATTATATCAAGGACATACATGATTTTATCCGTCGTGAGAATGATTCTCAAGTTGTGGAGCTACTCCGTATAATTTGGACCAATGAGGCAGTTGATATCAAGTATAACACGTAAGGGATTTGAAAGTGATATTTTCTGAAAATATAGATGTATCAGAAATAAATAATATGTAGATTTCATAGAAAAATAAACAAATAAGATATGGACTTCTATCTTAATCTACTCCCACTATTTTTTTGGCGAGTCATGCGACACGCTCAGCACATGAAATGGAAGTATCCAGCAGACTTCTAGTGGGGATCGAAATCTAATCAGCGTCTTAGTGTAACATCGAGAGACTCAACCAATCACACTAAGCCCAAAGGTAGGCAACTCTTGCCAATCACAACTCCTTATGATTCTCATCATGTTCGACCTTCGAACCACTATGGTCTCGAGGGACTCGACCGACTATAATGTTTAGTTAAGTCAACATAATCATTACAAGATGAGTTTGATTCGATGACATACCCTCGAGGGACTCAACCAAGCATACCAAGTCCTTAAGTTACCAGTGACATCTCTATATCATAGGCAAGATAGCAAATCGCGATATAGGTGAGTCTCGAGAGACTTGACCAACGCAACATACATTGAGAATCGGTCCCTACCTATAATGATAGAAGGCCATGTGAGTCAATCTAATTACCTCATGTTTACCGATTTAATATTATCAAAAGAGGGGATTTTGATTTAGTCTCCTAATATGACATGTCACACACATACAGATTTAATATATATCTACATCGCATGTAAATATATATATATAAATATCTAGTAGGTGTATAAGCAATCACACATCATATGAGCAATCATACTAGATGATCATGGACCATAGCCTAATGTGATCAGGCCCGAGCTAGTGGGCCTAATCACTCACATCAATATCTATATGTGCAACGACGCATCTCTATGACTTGTGATCGTCCATCTCGTTCTCGTCGGTTCCGTCGGCATCTTGGCACATCTCCATATGTCACGATCGTCTATCTCGACCTCGTGGGTCCCGTTATCGCTTCCACACTCTTGCTGCGCCACCTTATGTGATTACAATTTAATCATAGGCACGCAAACCCGATAATAAATAAGAAATAAAGTGGTGGCTCGCAGGCCCCAATAATAATAATAATCACAAATACATACACATCATACGATCCATGATCATCCGTCCACATCATACATCACATGTAAATATCATTATGTATGACTCTTAGATAATAATAATAATTAATTAAACCTTTTAATTAACTAATATTTTTTTGAAATTAGGGACTTGCAAGGAATTTTTTGAATTATGAGGGTTATTTTCATAATTTAGATAAAAGGATAGAATTAATTTTTTTTGAAATTTCAAAGGGCAAAATTATCTTTTGTCTAAAAACCCTAACTCTCCCATTTGTTGCACTATAGCCTCCGCCACCCTACCGATAGTGGCCACTGCAGGGGGTGGGGCGGGGGCGCCGCCTTTGCCCCTCGACGGCTCGCCCGCGGGTGCTATGCCTGCAAGTGTCACTGCCCCTTACGGGCGACCACCGACCTCCACAGGCGCCGCCCTTATAGGCGGCTCACCCGCGGGTGAGCACTGCCCTTGCAAGCAGCTCGCCCATAGGTAATGTGCCGCCTACCTACGGGCGGGAGCAGCGCCTGCGCGGTGGCCTACTTGCGGGTGCCCTGCCCGTAGGCACTATCGCTACATGTAGGCGACCTGCATATGGGCGCCTTACTCACAAGGGCCATCGCTGCGGGTAGGCCGTTGGCCACCAGCCACATGCACACAGGTGGCTAAGGCTGCTTGCAGCCTTTGGCCACTTTTGTGAGGGCAGCAACAGTTGTTGCCCATTCTTGCCTTTACGTTAATGATTTTGATATCAAAAACTTTTCCAGAACATAATACACGCAGTTTAAAACTAATCTTTTGCATGAACAACCTAGCTCTAATACCACTGTGGGCAAATCTAGGCACAACATCACTTACGCAACAGATGAACAAAAAACAAAAATATCCAAATTTCCCATAAATTATGTTCGTCGCCGTGTGTAGATTGGTGCACAAAATCCGTAATATTAAAAACTGCGTATATGAAAAATTATGTTTTTCCTAGGGAGATCGTATATCCCTGAATCCCTACAGATCTATAGAAGAGGATAAAGGAGGTCAAGTATCATCCTCTCTAGCGGTGATCCACACAATAGGGCTATGACGACGCTCCTCAAATCTCCAAGCCTATTATCTGAGGAGGAGAAGGGGAGAGGAGAGTAGGAGGTGGCAACCAAAAACCTCTAGCCTATGGGTGTTTGGTTCTCTTCTATTTATAGAGGCCTCATATCAACTTAACCCTAATGGATCCTGCCGTATTAGGTATTGGATCTCCATCCAACTACCCAAGCATCTAAGATTAGATCCCTATCCAATAATCTCTCATTGGTGCTTATTGGATCTCATAGGATCCAATAATTTAGGGGCTTATTGGATATCCAATAAGATAGGGGCTCCAGCGAATATCTCATATCTGAACCTCTACTCGTCGTAATGCCTACCATATGTGTGTGACCCTCTAGGCCCAATATCGAGCTGGCCGTGAGTCATACCTGTCAGAACTTATTTCGGCTCAGTGAATTATTATCTCCATAATAATTCACTCGATTGATCGACTACGAATGTACTAGGCCACTACGCCGTAGTCCATAGATGATATAGAGGAATCCAATCCATTAGACCTATCTGTCCTTAATTATCGTGTATCTATAGACTATAGTCCCTTATCCATCTAATATCACAGAAACCATATATTAGGCATGGTACTATCAGGCCTATACAGTTCCTACTCGAGTCTCGCTCTAATCGAATTCTCCTAGAGAACTTTCTCTCTCAGTCTAAATGACCCTAGCTCGGGATTTGTTTGAGCAAGAACACATGAGATATTTCTCTCATGACACCGAGAGTGGATGATCTTCTATCGGCACTTAATTGCCCTCATAAGGTTGGTTATCACTCCCGATGATCGACTATGTTAGATCTGGAACCTTAGACCTATAAGTCCGGTATCAAAGAGTGGAGTACTCATATAAGACATCCTTGGTGTCTCACGTCTAAGGACCAGATATACCACTAGGATTACGGAATCACTGTTTGATAATAAGACATCATTAACCATCTAGTATTCCATGAGCGGATCAATTAGTGAACTCATTCTCCAATGAGTACCTGCACTATATCCCTAGTGTCCCCACACGAGCATCTATGAGACCAACTACCTCCATCATATATACATGTATACAGTATACCAATCTGTCCGGTTATCTCGATGTCCCTCTCGAGTAACCTATGAACGAAATTATTTAGGGTATATATTTAAAGGTGAATCGATCTCATTATCGTGATCTTATTATGATCCAATTCCCATTGCACAGATCTATGGACATTACAATATATATACACATATATGTAATAAGCAATATAAAGTGATAAAATATCAAATAATATAGTAAGAAAAAAGAATGCTTATCATGTCACATATGCCATCACTCTCGTGATTGGCTTGTAGGGCACCTATGACTAGCAGTATGCTTAAAATGAAATTTATCAAAGATCAAGTTTATAATGCATGCCAACTATGAAAATAAATAAAAAGTGGTTTTAAATCAAAGAATCAAATAAGCACCTCTAGACCACTATAATTGATCCATATGGATTTATTTGAACCAATTGATATAACATGCCTAGAAGGTAGTAAATATGCCTTTGTAATTGTTGATGATTATATTAGATATACTTGGACATACTTCTTAGCATATAAAAGTGATTGCTTTAAATATTTTTTAAAATTTTATAAATTAGTTCAAAATGAAAAGGGTTTTATGATTACCTTTATTCAAAGTGATCATGGTGGTGAATTTCAAAACCATGATTTTAAAAACTTTTGTGATTTAAATGGGTATAATTATAACTTCTCTACTCCAAGAAACCCTTAACAAAATATAATTATTGAGAAAAAAATAGGAGTTTATAAGAAATGGCAAGAACCATGCTTAATGAACATAACATCCCCAAATATTTTTGGGTTGAAGCCGTTAACACGACATACTATGTCATGAACAGGGTTCTCGTAAGTCCATTACTTTCTAAAACTCCCTATGAATTATGGAATAAAAAACGACCCAATATTTTATATTTTAAAGTTTTCAGTTGTAAATGTTTTGTTTTAAATGAAAAAGATGCTTTAGGAAAATTTAATGTAAAATTCGATTAAGGAATTTTTCTTGGTTACTTCTTTATGTCTAAAGCTTTTTGTGTCTTTAATAAAAGAACTTTGGTTATGGAGGAATCTATTCATGTTGTTTTTAATGAACTTCCTGAATTTAAGAAAAATAATTTTGATGATGACTTTAATTTTGATGCTTTAAATTTGAATGAAAACGCTCCTCCCCGAAGCAACTTGGATATATCTTCTTCCAAAGAATCCTTACCTAAGGATTGGAAGTGTTGAATCTCATATTTTAATGATGAAACCAATTGAGAATATTTATGATTTAATGTGTTGAATCTCGGATTTTGATGATGAAACTAATTGATTGTGTTTAGATGTTTAACTGCATTTTGAGTGATGCAGGTCTACTTGATCAGGATTAGACAATTGACGTAGGAGGAATTGAAGTTGTCGCCGGAGATCACGTCAGGATATTGGATGGCAGAAGGCTTCGGACGTCGGGCATCGGGCCAAGGAGAGCGGAATTGCGCCAAGGATATCGGGGTTACGGAGGTCAACCACCGATTGGGCAACAAGCCACAAGAAAGGATGATGCGCTGAAGAATCGGACGAAGTGCCAACCAATGACGTGCCGGGCAACAAAATGTCAATTCGCGTTGTAATTGTCTAGTGTGTGCAGGAGTAACTACGATAACGATGAAGACATGAAGCGAAACAAAGTGCCGGAGTCAAGCGCGAAGGATTCATTGGGAGCTCGAGAGTTCGACGGAAGTCCGAAGGTTCGTCGGGAATGCTGCCGGAACTAGCTGAGAATGAGTAGGGAGCTTGCCGAAGGGTTTTTCGGAAGCTCGCCAAAAGGTTCGTCGGAAGTTCACGGAGCTCACCGAGAAAGATCGGAGCTTGCCGAAGAAGCTCGTCGGAAACTCGCCAAGATCAAATCGTGAAGTCTACGAGCTTGCCAGGAGTCCGCAGAATGGTTTCCGAGAGTTTATCGGAAGACCGACGGAAGTTCGCCGAAAGCTCACCGGAAGAAGTCTTGACTTATGGACTTTGTAATAGCTTAGAAAATGTCTTTAAAATTGTAGTTAGCACATTAATTAGGGCTAGGATTAGGTGTTAATCCTATGACCCAAGTAGGGGCCAATTCGGCCCAAGTTCGGACTGGTTTGGGCCAATTTTGGAGCCCAACCAGTGAGCTGAATTAGGGTAGGCGGTGGCACCGCCCAGAGGCCGAGAGCTAGGCGGTGGCACCTCCTGGCTGGGCGGTTGCACCACCCAGCACCCGAGCGCTGGGCGGTGGCACCGCCTGGCTGGGCGGTGGCACCTCCAGCATCGGGAACCTAAGAGAATTCAAATTTTTGGAGCCCAAATTTGAATCCTCTTGAGGCCTATAAAGACCCCTCAAATCTCAGCTAAGAGAGCAACCTTTTGAGAAGTTAGAAGTTGAGAGAAGCTTTAGGAAAAGTCTTGTTTTCAATAGCTTGAGTGTTCACTCCTTTCTTTTCATTGAAATCTTTGTAAAAGGGTGAACCACCTGTAAGAGGTTGTAAGAGGGGTGTAAGAAGGAGGTTGATCTTCGCCTAGTAAAGGAAGATCATTAGTGGATGCCGGTGGCCTCGACGGAAGAGGAATCGGAGGAGTGGATGTAGGTCACGATTGACCGAACCACTATAAACTACCGTCTTCTCTAGTTTGCATCTATTTGTTGCTGCTTATCTTACTGCAAACCTTCTTATGTGCTTTACTTCCTCATTATTTTTGTTGCACACCTTTACAAACACGCTTTCAAGTTAAATACTTCCGAGTTCAGTTTTTATCGTGAGAAAGATTTTCCAAAACTGACGTTTTAATCCGCTGCACTAATTCACCCCCCACTCTTAGTGCCACTCCGGTCCTAACAATAAACATGTAGTACATGTTGGTTTTGTGATTGTATGGATTGCCAGGCTTATGAATTTATTATGTGTTTATGGTTTAGTTGAGTTAGTTTTGGATTTTGTGAATCATTAAGTGATATAATAGTATGATTATAAACTACACAGGTTTTATGAATTGTGGATTATATAAGTGGATTTTGACTTGAGTATTTTCTTAGTGGCCTCAAATGTGTGATTGGATCCTGGAATGTATTGTTGAATTATAATATTGTCAATTTTTAGTTAGGTTTACACCTCCGGAATGAGGATTAAATTCAGTGGGGTGTGACACCAAGTTTGAATCAACTTGAGGCCTATAAATACCCCTCTCTTCCCTGGTTAAGAAACACAAGTACAAAGAGATTAAAAGTAAGAAAACACTATTGCAATCTCAAGAGAATTCTCCTCCTCTAAATTCTAAGTTTAGAATTCTGTTTAGAGAGAAGTGAGTGCTTGTAAAGGTTGTCTCCTAAACCTGTGAAAAGGAGAAGAGGGGTGTAAGAAGGAGGTTGATCTTCGCCTAGTAAAGGAAGATCATTAGTGGATGCCGGTGGCCTCGACGGAAGAGGAATCGGGGGAGTGGATGTAGGTCACGATTGACCGAACCGCTATAAACTACCGTCTTCTCTGGTTTGCATCTATTTGTTGCTGCTTATCTTACTGCAAACTTTCATACTTACTTTATTACCTTTGCTGCACATCTTCATGAATACGCATTCAAGTTAAGCTTTCCGAGTTCGGTTTTTTATCGTGAGAAAGATTTTCGGAAACCAACGATTTAATCCGCTGCACTAATTCACCCCCCCCTCTTAGTGCCACTCCGGCACTAAAATCACCTTCCGAGCTAAAGAAGTCGAGCGCTCCCATCACGATGATGCTTTGGTGATCTCCATTCGGATCGCCAACGCTCAGGTCAAAAGACTAATGGTCGACACTGGGAGCTCTGCCGACGTCCTATACCTCGATGCCTTTAAGAAGCTCAGCTTGACCAAGGAGGACCTCACCCCCATGGCATCAATACTCATTGGGTTCACGGGGGATTCCATCTTCCCGCTCGGGACCACCATCCTCCCTGTCACCATCGGGGAAGAGCCAAGAGCAAAGACGATAATGACTACCTTCATGGTAGTCGATCTACCCTCGACCTACAATGTCATCCTCGACCGACCGACACTCAACAAGTTGAAAGCGATGGTGTCCACCTACCACCAGGCCATTAAGTTTCCAACTTTGGTAGGGATCGGGGAATCCCAAAGCGATCCGGGAGAGTCAAGGCGATGCTATCTTACAGCGGTTACTCTCCTAGAGAAGTCATGCCCCCGTCAAGTCCCCAATCCCCGCGAGGGACCCATGGCACCAATGCAGTTGGAGCCCCTCGAGCAACTCACCGAAGAACCCCTGAAAAAGAACTGGCCCGATCTGACTGTGAAAGTCAGGACGACACTCCCCAAAGTAGACCAGCTCTAGCTCATCGATTTCCCAAGGGAAAATGCCAATGTGTTTGCATGGTCCCCCGAAGAGATGCCCGAGATTGACCTAGGGGTGGCCCAGCACTAGCTCAACATCGACCCCGAGATTAAGCCGGTGAGGCAAAGGCCGAGGAAGTTTGCTCCCGACCGGCAGAAGGCGATCAGTGACGAGGTCAACTGCCTTAAAAAAGTAGGATTTATTACCGAGGTGAAATACCCTCAGTGGCTATTGAATGTAGTCCTCGTTAAGAAACCCAATGGAAGCTAGAGGATATGCGTTGATTACACCGATCTCAATCGAGCATGCCCCAAAGACTGTTATCCACTTCCCAAGATAGACCAATTAGTCGACGCCACCATAGGCTATGAACTCCTTACGTTTATGGATGCATTCTCGGGCTACAACCAAATCCAGATGGCACCTCAAGATCAAGAGAACACCGCCTTCATCACCGACAGAGGAGTGTATTACTATAAAGTGATGCCCTTTGGTCTGAAAAATGCTAGGGCGACTTATCAAAGAATGGTCGACAAGCTGTTTAAGCACAAGCTTGGGAGGAACATGGAAGTATATGTGGACGACATGATCGTAAAGAGCAAGGCTGCAAGTGCGCACTTGACCGACCTGGCGGAAACATTCCAAATGCTCATACGGTTCAACATGCGCCTGAATCCCGAGAAGTGCATCTTCGGGGTCAGCTCGGGGAAATTCCTCGGCTTTGTTATTCACCAGAGAGGGATAGATGCCAACCCGGAGAAGGTTCGGGCCATAACCGAGATGCATCCCCCCCGCTCGATCAAGGAGGTGCAACGCCTCGTCGGGAAGTTGGCAGCGCTCAGCAGGTTCGTGTCATGTTCGGGCGACAAGTGTCTCCCCTTCTTCCAGGCTCTACGACAGGCTGACAACTTTACGTGGACCCGGAATGCAAAGAAGCCTTTGAAAAATTGAAGCCGTGCCTCGCTCGCTTGCCCCGACTCGCCTCGCCCGAGCCAGGCGAAACCCTTGGTCTCTACCTGGCGGCCTCAGTGCAGGTAGTCAACTCGGTGTTAGTTTGGGAAACTTCACCAATGCAACAACCCGTCTACTACATCAGCCACATCCTTATCGGGCCCAAGGCACGGTACTCCCCGATCGAGAAGCTGACCCTCACACTGATGAAGACGACCCGAAAGCTGGGGCCTTATTTCCAAGCTCACACAATCAAAGTGATTACTAACCAACAGTTGCGACAAATCCTTTCCAAATTCAACGCATCAGGTCGAATGCTATGGTGGTTGGTCGAGTTCGGTGAATTTGACATTTAGTACTCCCCCAAAACTGCCATCAAAACTCAAGTACTGACTGACTTCATCTCTGAGCTAACTCTAGAAGACCGTGCTATTGGACAGGAGAACAATGAGAGCACATGGACCCTGCATGTGGATGGCTCGGCCACTACCGAAGTAGCCGGGGTCAGACTTATCCTCAAAGGCCCGTCCGGAGAAACCTATGAGAGATCACTCCGATTACAATTCCGAGCCACCAACAACGAGGCCGAGTACGAGGTGCTACTTCATGGCCTGTGCCTCACTCTGAAGATGCATGTGAGCAACCTCGAAGTCTTCAATGACTCCCAACTAGTGATGGGACACGTCAACGGGAGCTACAAAGCCTGAGACCCAACAATGGCATTATACCTAACAGAGGCGAAGCGGCTTGCCCATCGTTTCAGCCACCTCTCGGTCGCTAGAATACCTCGGGCGCAGAACACGCGGGCTGATGCATTGGCCAAATCAACCTCCGCTCGTAGCCTAGTAGCAGCCTCAACTACTGAATTTGTAATGGCACTGTCAATACCAACTCACGAGGTCGCCGAAATGGAGGTGCCACCAAATTGGATGGAAGAGATCCTCTGCTTCAAGAAGGACGGGATGAAGCCCAATGACCCGGTGGTTGCAAGATGACTGAGACGAACCCAAGCCTAGTATTGCGTCGTCGACGGAAAGCTGTACCGTAGGGCTTTCTCTCAACCTCTCTTGTGCTGTCTCATGCCATCAGAAGCCGAGATAGTCTTGGCCAAACTCCACGAGGGGATTTGTGGGGAACACATCAGGGGACGAACCTTGGCCTTCAAGACTCTCATACAGGGGTACTACTGGTCAGCCATGCGCCAAGATGCTATGTCATGCCCGAGCCAGGCGAAACCCTTGGTCTCTACCTGGCGGCCTCAGTGCAGGTAGTCAACTCGGTGTTAGTTTGGGAAACTTCACCAATGCAACAACCCGTCTACTACATCAGCCACATCCTTATCGGGCCCAAGGCACGGTACTCCCCGATCGAGAAGCTGACCCTCACACTGATGAAGACGACCCGAAAGCTGGGGCCTTATTTCCAAGCTCACACAATCAAAGTGATTACTAACCAACAGTTGCGACAAATCCTTTCCAAATTCAACGCATCAGGTCGAATGCTATGGTGGTTGGTCGAGTTCGGTGAATTTGACATTTAGTACTCCCCCAAAACTGCCATCAAAACTCAAGTACTGACTGACTTCATCTCTGAGCTAACTCTAGAAGACCGTGCTATTGGACAGGAGAACAATGAGAGCACATGGACCCTGCATGTGGATGGCTCGGCCACTACCGAAGTAGCCGGGGTCAGACTTATCCTCAAAGGCCCGTCCGGAGAAACCTATGAGAGATCACTCCGATTACAATTCCGAGCCACCAACAACGAGGCCGAGTACGAGGTGCTACTTCATGGCCTGTGCCTCACTCTGAAGATGCATGTGAGCAACCTCGAAGTCTTCAATGACTCCCAACTAGTGATGGGACACGTCAACGGGAGCTACAAAGCCTGAGACCCAACAATGGCATTATACCTAACAGAGGCGAAGCGGCTTGCCCATCGTTTCAGCCACCTCTCGGTCGCTAGAATACCTCGGGCGCAGAACACGCGGGCTGATGCATTGGCCAAATCAACCTCCGCTCGTAGCCTAGTAGCAGCCTCAACTACTGAATTTGTAATGGCACTGTCAATACCAACTCACGAGGTCGCCGAAATGGAGGTGCCACCAAATTGGATGGAAGAGATCCTCTGCTTCAAGAAGGACGGGATGAAGCCCAATGACCCGGTGGTTGCAAGATGACTGAGACGAACCCAAGCCTAGTATTGCGTCGTCGACGGAAAGCTGTACCGTAGGGCTTTCTCTCAACCTCTCTTGTGCTGTCTCATGCCATCAGAAGCCGAGATAGTCTTGGCCAAACTCCACGAGGGGATTTGTGGGGAACACATCAGGGGACGAACCTTGGCCTTCAAGACTCTCATACAGGGGTACTACTGGTCAGCCATGCGCCAAGATGCTATGTCATACGTGCGACAGTGCCAACAGTGTCAAAGGCACGCCCGAATGCAACACCAGCCAGTGGTCCCTCTTACCTCGATGGAGGTGGCCTGGCCTTTCGCTGAATGGGGACTTGATCTCCTCGAGCCTTTTCCTCCAACTTCGAAACAAAGGCGCTTCCTCATAGTGGGGGTTGACTACTTCACAAAGTGGGTTGAAGCCGAACCCTTGGCCTCCATCACTGAGAAACAAGTTCAAAGCTTCACATGGAAGAACATTATCACCCGGTTCGGGATCCCGAGGGCTATCATCACCAACAACGGAATTCAATTCAACAATGCTAAGTTCAAGGCCTATTGCCAGTCATATGGGATACAGTTGAAGTTCAGCTTGGTTGCACACCCCCAAACTAACGACCAGACCGAAGTAATGAATCGAGCGATTCTGGAGGGCCTCAAGAAGAGAGTCTCAAGTGCGCATGGAGCCTGGGTGGACGAGCTCCCTAGCATCTTGTGGGCGATGCGAATGACTCCCAAAACTACCTTGGGAGAGTCTCCATTTAGTCTGGTGTTCGGGACCAAAGCGGTCCTCCCACCTGAGACGGTGTTCCCGACCCTGCAAACCTCTAACTACAAATAAGAAGACTCCAAGGAGGGCCTACGAGCGAACCTAGATCTCCTCGAAGAAAGAAGAGCCAAGGCACACCTATGTACCTTGGCGTACAAGAAGGCTATGGCTCAAATATACAACTACAAAGTTCGTCCACGACCGATCAACGTTAGGGACCTCATCCTTCAAAAGGCAGAGATGAGCGACCCAACCCAAGCAAGAGGAAAACTCGTGCATAACTGGGAAGGCCCCTATCGGGTCTACGACTTGGTCCGAGAAGGGACCTACCGACTCAAAACTATGGAGGGAAACCCTCTAACAAGGACGTGGAATGCAGTGAATTTAAAAAAGTTCTACCCGTAAAAGAAGTAAGTTGAGGCGCAGGGAAGACATGTGTTATTAAGAAGCATGCACATCCACAACCGGAAAAGACAAAGTCAGAATTCCAAAACAAGAGTTTCTTTATTGACGAAAAAGAAGTACATGTGGCTGGGCGATACAGTTCTAAAATTCGACCTGACCAAAGCAAAAGAAAAGGCGAATACAAGTCCTCAGTTTAGAGGAGGAGTCTCGGGCCCGTCGTCAAAAGGGATGCTCGCCGGCATGTCAACATCCTGATCTTCTGGAGGGTCGGCAAACAGGTTTGACTCCAGTTCCAGGTCTGGGTACCTCGCTTGAAAACGAGCATAGGCCACCCGATACCCAAACTCATACGTCACTCGCCCTGACCTCACCAGGCCGTGCTCGAACCCGATGGACGCCTTGTCCTCAGCGATCGCCCCATTGATCTTCTCGGGCAACACTAGCCACTCCTCCTTCAGGACCTCTTCGATAGCCTAAGCCGAAGATCTAGCAGTCTCGACGTCGTGAGAGAGGGTTAGTAGCTCATCGTCCAGCGTCCGGATGCATGACCGGCTTTCCTCTAGCTCGGCCTTCAAGTGATCCACCTCTTCGCCCAGAGCCGAGGTGCGTTGTTCGGCCGCAGCTACGGCCTCTGGACCGAACCTGCTCTTCAGCTCCAAGTTCTCCTAGCGAAGAGTGGCATTGGCATCTGACTGGTGCTCGATCACTCACCCGACGTTGAGAACCTAGTCGATCAGCGCCATGGTGTAGTGTTGGCCCTGCACCAAAATTGACGTCAAGACCTGTGCAGGGAAGGAAGAATCGAAGAGGAGGAGCGTCACCACTAACCCAAACCAACGACTTGGCCACCCGATCCGCCAGTACCTCCGAAGAGGAGCAGTAAAGCTTCTTGGCCATGGCCGAGTGAAGCACCTCCCGGATGAACTCCCGAGCAACCGACCCGTCAACCCAAATTCGACTGTTGGCCATAAGAGTCACCTAATGTGAGGCGTAGGGAGTCCTCGGCTCCCCAGTAGGAAGATCGACCATATTCAAGGCCTGGTACCGCTCGCCTTCGGCCTAAGCATGGACGTAGCACAATTCCCGCATCGACGTCGGGCGCACCGGTGCCCTCTTGGAAGGGTCACTGCCGGACAATCTGACCACGCCCTTCCCTTTTGCGCTCCCTAAGCCCTCACCTTGGGGAGCAGCCTCGGACAACCCCGGGACGGCACTCTCGTGAGCAACCGAGCTCGCGGACATCTTTCGGACCACCGTCTTTGCTCTCTTCTGAAGGCGACTCGCCTCTAGGGATCCCGGCGCCCTCCTCGGTGTGCCCTTTTGCAGGGCATCCCCAACTCCAGAACCATCACCATCCCGAGACAGTGGCGCGATGGCCTTGGCGCGAGGTGTCTTCACAGATTGAAGATCCACCATCTCTGCAAGGAAAAACCCAGTCGGTCAGATAGCTCAGGACGAGCAAACGATCCATAATATACGAATGACCATACCCCCTGTGGTTGGGCTTAGTTCTATTAGGAAATCTTGGGGGTGACATCACATGTGCAGCGGAAGAATAAGAAAACAAAATCCCCTATTCCCAAAGAGATGTTCGTCGTCATGCGAAGATTGGTGCGCAAAATCCATGAAACTTAAAACTGTGTATAAAGTAGATTGTGTTACCTAGGGAGATCGTATATCCCTGTTTCTTTGCAGATCTTTAGGAGAGGGTGAAGGAGGTCAAGCGTCCTCCTCTCTAGTAGTGATCCACACAGTAGGGCTGCGACGACGCTCCTTAAGAATCCAAGCCTGCTTTGAGGTGGAGAGGGGGAGAAGAATAGGAGAGGCAAACAAAGGCTCTAGCCTATGAGGCTCTGAATCCCTTCTATTTATAGAGGTCCCCTGTCAAACTCTAATAGATCCTCCCCTAGTGGGTATTGGATCTGCATCCAATTACCCAAGCCTTTTAGATTAGTTGATCTCTATCCAATAATCTCTCATGG